>JASCZW010009041.1:0-45496 GCA_034211315.2 Aedes japonicus
AGAGCAGTCCAACAGCCATTTCCGTCTTTCACCTCTCATTTGGTCTTCCAACGTTCTCGCTTTACCATGGCTCGATAGTTTTCAATTGGACGAAATTCAGGACAGTTTGGTGACTTCATGTCTTTCGTTTTAAAATCCATAGAATTAGTCGCATAGTCTGCTCGGTTCTGAAATAGTGTTATGAAATTTAGTCGAGCCAAAACAACAATTTTCAATCGTGCTGTCACAAAAACATTGAAAGCCGGTTTCGGAGAAACTCAGATTCGTACATCTTACCATTACGGGTGATTTTAGTCACGAATGGTTAACTCCGTTTGCCACAAGTGCATTAGACCAGCCAAATTAGGTGCTTCGAAGTCAATTTCGACCGCTTCTTTCGTTTGAAACGGTTATCCTGATCATACTTGTCTTTTATCGTCAAATATTTATATCCCGGCAGTAAAATCCGACCTGATGTAGGCCTCATCGTCAATGACGCAGCACCGGTATTTCGATTGCAGCTTTGTGTAGTGTTTCCGGCACGCGTTTTGGTAACACTCTACTGGCTATAATCTTCTCGATTCAGGAAGTATTGTAGCTTGTTCGTTTTCTATCAGGATCGATTTTTGGACCTCTAGACTAAACTTTGTAATACATTAAATATTTTGGCCAAGTACAGCGTCCACTGCCATCCGTTTTTGGAATCTTCAGAGGACCATTGAGGCTGTCGAATGATGTATTTCTATCAGTTTTTCCACGGCACGATGCGACAACCCTGGATTTTGCATGTGGGTGAACAAAATGCTTACGCGAACAGGTTGCTGTATTTGTTCTTTCATCTGGACCAGAATCTCACTGACTGCGTCACAATTAAGAGAATGTATCCAATACACTTTAAAAACAAACTCTGCAATTTTGGTAAATTTTGGTCAGTATGACAAAAGTTTCGCAAGTTTCAAAGTGTCGCAATAATTATTTACACATCCTTTAATATAACCGAAATTTGGCTGAACGCTCCCAAAATATGAATATTTTGACGAGACAAATAACAAAAAAGCAGTGTTGTGGTAACGTCCATAAATTACGCCACGCTCTTAGTTAGGATGGTAATATTTATAAAATTTACGATCCATATAATACAACGAGAAACTGCCGTCCCCTTGTCATATATTATCTATGGAATACAAATAGATTTTGGATAATTTTTCGATATTTTTTTCAAATCAAAATTGATCCAAAATATGGTTGACATACACAGATAAAACGAAACATTGAATTTTTCTGCGTAATCTAATGCACATAAAGGGAATGCTAGATTTGGCAGAAAATAATGGGATATTTCATGTAAATTTAAGCCAGATAACGCCTGAATCTAGCCTCTTGTATGAAATATTTCCAACATAGCTGCATGGCGCAAGAAAATTAGCCATTTCTTTGTTTGCTCCGTTCTGGAATTAAACGAATGGAAATTTACACGCTTGTTAAAATTAATTATTTTTTCTGTGTAGGGTTTACATCAATATTATATTAGCCTGACAGTGATTTGATACTGTCTTATAGAGCATAGCTCTCTGCTGTTTATCAAATGAAAGCGATTGTGACTGAGGATCTTTAAATATGGACACGTGTAAATACGAGGCCAAGAATTGTTTGAATAGTAACACAGGATCGGACAATACAATTTAATACTGTGGAAATTGGCAGCTCTGCTTCTGAGTTTTAAGTTATACACAGAAAAAAAATCTGAATTTTCATTGTGATGTAAATAGCCGAGAAATTGTATTTCATCCCTTACGAAGCAGCAACTTGCATGTAACAGTTTTACCAAAGACGAGCTCTTGTATACAACATTATCCGCAATGAATCGAATGTCCCAGAACTTTACAGGTTTAATAATGTCAATTTGTATGTTTTGTGACGCTCCATTTACGTGCATGATATCGAACAGAAGTTCACACTACTTTTTCGAGCAGTGTACGTAACTACACAGTTGAAACCACATCCAGGGCTAGATTTGGCAGATATTAATGGGATATTTCATTTAAATATAACGCAGATAACGCCCAAATCTAGCTTGTTGCATGAAAAGTTGCATACAATTTCGTTCTTTACGCCGCTTTTGGCTTGAAATTAAACGATGGGAAATTTTACGCGCCTGTTAAAATTCATTTTTTTTTCTGTGTAGTTATGAAAAGATAAACTTCACTATTACTTCTCTCAAGCCGATTTTAAAGCTTCCTCGACATGGATCCGATGTAGTCCTGACATATAGTGGAATTGATCTGACGTGAATGCGATATGGAGTTGAACTTAATTTTGTATAGGGTTTATCTGATATCGGATCGGATAATCGGATTTTAGGGCTAAACTTTTTCTTTTGAGTTCTTTAAGTTATCTAAAGGTTGGAACAAGAAAAAGGTCTCCAGGAAACCCGCACATAAACAGCTGCTGTTCGGTAGTAGCACCAAGTGGCTTGAAACTTTTGTTTTTGAAAGTTAATCAACAGGAACTATGAATCAAGTTTCCAATATGGTCATAAAAAGTTGTATGCAAAACCCTGCACATCATTCCAATTTATTCCACTAATTGCTGATCATTGTATCCAGTCCTTGTTCAATTTTTTTAAAGAATATGGAAGAAAAAAAACAATAAGGTACAGCCCCATTGGGTTGTTTTAAATGATGACGTAGGACTAAGAAACTAAATGTAAGCCATTTTGATTGTACGATGCAATATTTTTTTAAGTAACTCTTTCGGGCTTTTTTTAACCAATTTGGTGTATTCTGATTGATTTGGAACTCAATAGCATAGAAAGGATTGAAAGAAAGTAGGAAATATTTTTTGAGATGACCTAGGTCGTTTAAATTGTCCTGGAGTTCTCAACTTAAGATTTATAGTTGTATCAGCTTTTTCCACTGTATTATGCTATAATATGTATTCAAACATATGCAATGAATGTCCTCAAAGACCAACAGACATTATTAGATAATCTTGGGATATTCTATGCCGAACAAAGTAATTTAAATTTGTTTAGTCCATAAAGCTACTGTTACAATTGTAGACCTTAAGTTTTGAGGACAGTTTGAATGATTTGAAAATTAAAGTGCTATCCTATGATATCTGTGGACGTTTAAGAGTAAATTATTGAATTTATTACATGAAACCCGTTTACCTTTCAGAAAACTCACACATTTTCGTCAAAAACATATTGTTAATTTGTTTTGTACATAAAGCTAAAGTTACAGCTGTAGATTTTAATGTTTCAGCTCCAGTAGTTTGGGTAATCTAGAACATCCGAAGATGATCTCATAATGTCTGTTGTTCTTCCAGGATATTCAATGGATATGTTTCAATACGACTAAAATATTTACCTGCACTTAGTAATTCAGAAAAAGCACCAAAAAAAAAATGAAAAAAGTGCCTATAAATTAGAAATTAGTAGGCCTGTACGCCAACACATGGGTGTGATCAGACATTAAAAATTAGGAATGAGCAATAAAAGATGAGCAGAGATCTCGACAACGGAACAGAATCTAGGCCTGTCGCAGCAACGGCTATTAGCATCTGCAATCAAATATATAGAGCTCCGCCAAGCTATGGGCCTGAGCACAACTGTTGCATATGTCTTCAATTTTTATTGATATTTCCGCACAAAATTAGTGGAATTTGAGCACTGGATAACTAAATATCTGCATAAATGTCCATTGCTCAATTTTACTGTGTTTATGGGACCCATAATCACAGCAAAATGAGCAATGGACAATAAATGACGATATAGATATCCAGTGCTCATTTTACTTGTTTTATGGAAATATCACAGTAAGTATTCAATTGTACATATGCGAATGGCTGTGTGTAAGCTTTGGCGAATACTGCCAGATTTACTGGCTGCCATATATAGATTAGCCGTTGATCTGTCTGATCGTTTACCGGTCCTGTCGTCGAGATCTTTTAATGCTGATCAATATTGCTCATTCGGTTGGCGCTGGTCTTACATTATTTAGTTGGCACAGGCCTGTCATTTTTATTGCTCAAATCTCTCTTTTAATTGATGATTAATTATGCTGCTGTTTCACGTACACATCGAAGCTTAGCGAAGCCCAGAAAGCTTTATGTTGCAGCTCATAGGTCTGACGTTCTGATCTCAATGAGTTTATCGTGAAATACATCATTAATGCTATATCATTATTAAACGAACAAATATATATATACATGTATATATAGTATATATACATGTATATATATATATATATATATATATATATATATATATATATATATATATATATATATATATATATATATATATATTTATATATATATATATATTATGTATATATATATATATATATGTGTATATATATATATATATATATATATATATGATATATATATATATACAAACTGTAAATATGTATATATATATACACAACTGTAAATCTTATGTGTTGAACTTAAGGACAATAGAAGCCGTATACCTAGATCTAAAATATCGCAAGATTTTCGCAATGTGTCTCTTGACCTTCCACACAATCCAATGATTATTGTTAAACATATATTGTCCCGTTGCATACTCCTGAAACTTACTGTTACTACTGTTGATCTTATGTTCGGAACTCAAGGACAGTTTGGTCATCCCAGTTTATCTCACATCTCAAGATTCACTGAATGTGGTTGAATACGTAGCGTTACTTTGTATAGCCCAAAAAGCTAAAGTTACTACTGTAAATCATTAGTTCTGAATTGAAGTACATTTTGGAGAACCTAGAACATCCCAGAAAAATAAAAAAATTGATGGTCATCAACGAGAATTGAATAATGCGAATGCATATGTACCTTATTCTTAAACAACGCTTTACACTTTTGATAAGGCCTTTATTTTATCTTCCTGAACGGTTGAATAGTCATGCTCTTTGACGGGTGTAATTTCTCTTTTATCAAAATAAAGTTATTTAATATGCAAACTTTGTTTCTCTATACTTTGTATTAGTTATTTATGCTTTGTACCAACTGTGCAATATTAATATTTAAAACAAAACATAATTTGATGTAGTTCATTGACAGCAACTGCTGCAGCGCGCTGATTTAGAAATTATGACTTTGCATTTTTTGAGAAAGCAAGTAATTCACTAGACCGTTACGCGAGATAAAGGACCTACTAGACCTTCAGCAATAAATGTGAAGTACGAGGACGAGGCAATTTACATTTAATGTTTCAGGTAATTTGGTTTACTTGATGCTCTGTCTAACCACCTTTAAATATGTTGAAGCTTTCGCTTGACAAGAAACAATTATGTACAGAGAATAAAACAATGTTTGTAGATAATTTCCAGAAAGCACAAAAAATGAGGGTGACTACATTTCGGAAAAATTGTAAGCAGTGCTGGTAAATCTTTCGGCGAGTATGAGAAAATAGGCCATCTCACTATCATGAGAAGAAACGAACTATCATTATTACTCACGGTCATTTTCACACCATGCTACATGAGATTTATTAAGAGATTTTGTTTCCCAATGTTCTCACTAGTCTACTTAAAATAAATCAAGATTTTACATGCAATCGACAGAATGAAAATATTTAAAGTTTTGCAATGGACCTAACAATGATATGACAAAAATCGCAAGCCATTTTCTCGCCGATGAGATTGGCAAACCTCTTTACTATTATATATTTTATTTGAATCTCGCCAATACTGGTTGTAAATTACCAAATGTCCAGCAACTTGATTTCAAAAAATGTTTGCGTCTCCTCGAATGGAAAAATTAGAGCCAAATATATCTCCCACAGACCAAATTCATTTCTTATCTTTTACGCTCTTGAAAAAATAAATCAATTTACTGTATATTTTTTTCATTGCTTTTAAACCATCAGAAGATAATGATTGTCATTGGCCGAATTGGCCTTACATTGTTTTCATTGTTTTTAATTTTATTAATCCCGATTTCATCAATACCAATGTAAGAGACTGAATTTTCAAAATAGACTTATGAAAAGCGGGTTTGCTCTAATTTTAATATTTAGTCTGATATTTAGATCTAAACATCAATTCAAATGCATATTCTGCCTGTCCTCAAAAAATCTCACAACTTTTACTTACGTTTTTTATTTGTTCGTGGTTGTTGCCAATTTGTAATGATTATCTCGAAATCATTAACACAACTTTGGTTCAAAATCTCAATTCTTCCAGCTCAAGACAAATTTATTTAATTATGCTTGTTTTTCGCATTGAGCTAGAAACACAGTCTAATCAAACTAGTTTAAAAAATTCTTAAAACAATTTAAGAATTTATCAGGATTAAACAGTTGCTCACTCTAAAGAATGTACTCGAAAAAAAATGCAACAGACGAAAAAAAATGTTTTGGTCGAACATTTCTGACACTCTCAGGAAATTATCTAAAAAAAACTGACACTTAAGACATTAGCGCCAATATTAACCCAGAATTCAACGCTTTTTAAAATTATGATATTTCAACCTAGGCGCAATGTTTACACCCCACTTTAAAGGTTATGGTCTCAAAAATAGATTGGTGGGGAAAAAATCTGGTTCCAGTAACATTGGCCACCAGGAATCTCTTACCAAAGGAAGGAGGTTTTGAATAAAATTGCATGCAAATAATTCAAGACTAGTTGTAGAGAGTTGTCGCCTTGGACAAAGTTTCTCATTATGTCATTTATCGTCTTTTGACATTATCTTATTAGTTCCAGATCATGCCGCAGAGATAGCGCTTTAGTCTATCTTTTCCAAATGAAACGAGTTGCCTTCTTTGGCAAAGTTTCTCTATGTATTATTTCTCGTCTTGTAAGAATATCGAATTAGCTCCAGATTTTGCCGTAGAGATGGCGAATTGGCAAAGATAGGCTGCAGCGCCATCTCTGCAGTACGATCTAGAACTAATGTGACTATATCAAGGGTCATTATTTTACATTTTCAACTACTTCACTCTAGACGGCAACTCTCTAGAGCCTCATATGGCAAAGATTGACTGCAGTGTCATCTCTGCGAAAGAATCTTAAACTAATCTAATAATGTCGAACGACTAAATTTTATATTCCAAACAACTTTGCCGAAGACGGCAACTCTCTAGAGCTTTATTTGACAAATGCAGACTTAAGCGCCATCTCTGCCGCATCACCTTCACGCATTGTGAAACTTTGCTTAAGACGGCAATTCCATACAATGTTTTATATGCATTTCTTTTAACACAGCCAAACATAAACTTTCTTCCCTCTGTAGCAGATTTCCGGTGGCCAATGTTGACGGAACTCAAAGTTTAAATTTCTAAATTCTACGAAGGTTTGAAATTCGGGTCAATATTGACCTAATGTTTTATGTGTCCCTTTTTTTTTGCACGACCACCGTGAACAGATTTTTTTTAGATATTTGTATGCAAAAATATAGAATTCCGTAAAATATTAAAAGTCACAAAATTTCAGCCAGATTGGTTTAAAAATAAAAAAAAGATAGCATGCATTGAAGTTGGCCATGACCCCAATGTCTTAGGAAGTTTAACGCTATCCATCAAATCCTATGTAAGATTTGCGGCATCCTTCCTACACACATTCATTCGCTGTTTCTTCAAATCCTTGTCGTTTTTGAAGACCTTCCCTGTTTTCCGGTGCTTGCCCTACATAATCGCCTAGAATTTTTCTGTTGGGTGAAGTGCTGATGAGTTTGGTGGATTTGCTCCTTTGACAAAAAGACAACAGTGTTGGTTCGTCCCACTCCATCACTGGTTTCATGTGATGGTACGCTGCCAGATCCGGGCTAAATAGAATTTCACCTTCGTGGTGCAGCAGGTGCTTCTGGAAGCATTATTCTTTATATATTTGACCGATGATGGTGCCGATCGTTTTGTACGGCTTGCTGAATTTGCCGCACCCACAGATCTTTTGCCACACCAAGTACTTCTTGGTAAATTTGTTGACCTTCTTCTTTCGGAGCTTTTCCAGGCGGGGCTTGCTGATGAAAAACTCCAGGCCGGGAACCTGCTTAGCGTCCCCTCTAATGTACGTCTCGTCGTCCATTAGTATGCAGATTTGTCGAACTGTACTGTACGACGCAGAGAACCTTTTCGTCAAATCAGACAAGGAGATTCAAGAATTGTTTTGGACTGCCATACGGGCTTTCACTACTAGTTTGTTTTGTGCGATCCAGCGATAGTTTCCCGTTAACATTTCAGCACGGCATTTACAGCCGATTTTGGGAATTTAAGATAATTTGCGATCATTCCTTCTGACCACGTCGGATTTTCAACGTAAGTGTGCCAAATTTATTCCCGTCCCATGCGTTCCATTTTCGATAACTTATGAGTATCAATACTGTTAAAATTCTCACCACTAAGTAAAGTGTGTTCGATCAAAATGTGGTCGACTTAAACTTGACGCATTTCATTTCATCGTGCATTAAAAAAATTTGCTCACCCCTTATTTTGAAGATGTGTGCGAGTGTAGCATTATGCGTCTATTTTGATAATGCGATTAGCACTTCAGTTATCAAAATGTCGTCGACGGAAGAGAAGCAACGGATCCAAATTTTGCACGTGCATGGCGAAAACCCAAACTACTCTGGCTATATCAACTGTTTTTCGACAGCCAGGAAAGCTGTATCGGAAGGAAATCGAAAACCAGAGGCCACAGCGACGACCAAAAGAGTCCGCTGTTTCGAGCGAAACCCCAACCTCTCCGTCCGAGATATCGCAAAGAAGCTGGGAGTGGCGCCTTCAACCGTGGATTGAGCTAAAAAACTAGCTGGACTGTCGACTTACAAGAAAGTGGTGACTCCAAATCGCGACGATAAACAAAACACGTCGGCTGAAGTACGATCGCGAAAGTTGTAAACGACGATGCTGACGACGTTTGATTGCGTGGTACAGGACGATGAAACTTAAGTCAAGGCAGACTTTAAACAGCTTCCAGGACTGGCATTTTGTACGGCAACCGGACGGGAAAAGGTGGCAGATATTTTCAAGCACATTAATCTGTCGAGGTTCGCGAAGAAATATTTGGTGTGACAGGCCGTCTGTACCTGTGACTTGAAGAGCAACGTTTACATTGCTACCGGTACCGTCAACCAGAAAATTTGTCTGAGCGAGTGCCTTCAAAAACGCGTACTACCTTACCTGAGGCGACACAACTGTTCCGTTCTATTTTGGCCGGTTTTGGCATCTCGCCATTACGGAAAAAAGGCCATTGAGTGGTATGCTGCCAACAACGTTCAAGTGGTGCCCAAGGTCAAGAACCCTCCCAACACGCCAGAGCTCCGCCCAATCGAACAATATTGGGCCATCGGCAAGCGGAACCTAAAGAAGACTCAAAAAGCTGTTGCGAGCGAGAATCAGTTCAATTCAAACTGGCGTTCTGCGGCGATCAAAGTGGAAAAGAATTTGACTTATTAATAAAAACTTTGATCGATTCACACACATTACTGTTTGACCAATTTTGATCGGAACACCCTTTAAATAAACTCTCCGGATCACTAAGCTAACATTGGATTCTTGTTACTGTTACTAGAGGTGCCATAGTTATTAAAAACAAGCGACCATATACTAAGTGGATCAAACCTTATAACAGCCACGGCATTTATCTTGATGTTAAATTGATATTCAAATTTGAATATATTTTGAACATCGGAGCCAACTTTCACTTATTTTCTTACCAGTAAATCCGCAATGCTTCATTGCCGTAACGTGAACTTCAAACGAAAACAACCACTTGCTGTCGTTTCGTTTGACTTTGGGAATTGTAAGCCATTACGTTACAACATTAACCTTTGTTCGATAATTGTTCCAACTAAGTAGCAAAGCGCCTTCCAAATTGTCACGCCATTGTTGTGATTTACAAGCTTCTGATCACTATACAGGGTGACTGGTAATTGGTGTTACGACCGAATGGAGGTGATAGTAAACCTCAATTGAAGCAAAAATGTGTATGGCAAAATGGGTCGTAAAATCATTCTATACCGAGTTATTGGACATTCAATACTGCGTTGCCGAGTGACAATACTGCTTTTTGCTCGGGTACGTGCACGCATTATCAAAGCCCACCAAAGAGTACGCAATGCTTGGCTTCTATGATCAACCTTTGTTTACTAACAACTCGATTCAATAGGCGTTACAGGCTTGCTTTCGGACGGATTTGATCATTTTCTTACCGTTCAGTGTCTCATTTGAATGTAATAAAATGGTTATTTTCATGTGATTTATTGATAGTCGGAGTTACTTTAGATGATTTTTGAAATGCTTGCCATCATTTCTCACAGTGATGAGATCAACCACGGATTCAGGATCAACGCTTTCCAAAAATACAGGATCGAATCCTATGTCAGAAACATTAAAGAACGCTGGACAACTCCACGTGGTTGCGCTTTTTGTTTCAATTGTATTTTGAGTCGATAAAGTAGATCTGCCTGTCATTCTTGCAACCACCGGCGAAACGTTTCTTTTTAATGTGTAACAAAATATTTGTAGCTCTTTATATTGTTATCGTACAATGCACGAATGTTCTTTCTATTTCAACAAATGCTACGTGGTTTTGACAGTTGCGCATGTGCCATTAATTAGCAAGGTAGCTTCATATATAGTACAATTCAGTTTCGTTGCAGAAAATAACGAATAGATTAGTACAGGTACAGGTACCTTCGATTTCGTAATATAAACTGAAATTAATTTTCAGTGCAGTTTCCATGTATATGGACGATGACCCCTAAACTCAACTCAGTTGGTCTGGATCTAATTACTAAATGTGTTATTTATGTCGATTGCCACGAAAATTTAGTTAATCTAAAATACATATATGAGACTATTATCAACGCGGCTGGGTAGCTCAGTTGTTACCCGTTCTGTTTACTGAGCAGATGATCGGGAGTACAATCCCAGGCCAAGTCCTCTTCCTTACCATTTGTCACTGCCTCTTTCTATCACTACTAGGTTTAACATAAAAAAGCAGTCTACTTCGCTTTCTTTCATTGATCACTTCACTTACCACAGTGAACCCATGATATGATCTTAAAATAACCTGCCTCACTAACACAACTATCCTTCCCTTGGCAATTGTAGAGATGCAGTGGTGATCACAGTCTCTAATAACAACGATTTTCAAAGTAATTATCTCTCTCCCCCCTCCCCAAAGACCGTGATGACGTGGCCGGTGCCGGTACTGATCTATAAATAGAATTAGTGAACTTGTACATTGAAGATGAAAAGCTGCTACCAAGCTCCATATAAAGGGTGATACGGTCAAAATTTGGTCAAGGGAAAACGCGTGTAAATCGGTGAAATCGTTTATTTAAAAAATCAAATTAAATTTCTTTTTCAAGTTCAATTAGTATAAAATTCAGGAAAAATATTCAGTTAGGCTTCCGCTTTTCCAAATTCGAATTGCCGGGCCTTACGCTTGACCCCAGCCATCAGATTTTGTACAGCCACCTTGTCCACCTTCTTCGCCGCAGAAAGCCAGTTTGCCTTGAACTGCTGCTCGTCCTTAGCATTTTTTTTTTGGTCTTCTTTAGGTTCCGCTTGACAATAGCCCAGTATTTCTCAATTGGGCGGAGCTCTGGCGTGTTGGGAGGGTTCTTGTCCTTGGGAACCACCTGCACGTTGTTGGCGGCGTACCACTCCATGGCCTTTTTACCGTAATGGCAAGATGCCAAATCCGGCCAAAACAGTACGGAACAACCGTGTTTCTTCAGGAAAGGCAGCAGACGTTTATTCAAACACTCTTTCACGTAAATTTCTTGGTTGACAGTCCCGGAAGCTATGAAAATGCTGCTTTTCAAGCCACAGGTACAGATGGCTTGCCAAACCAGATATTACTTTGCGAACTTTGACAGTTTCGTGTGCTTGAAAATATCTGCTACCTTTCCCCTTCCTTTTGCCGTATAAAACTCCTGTCCCGGAAGCTGCTTGTAGTCGGCTTTGACGTAGGTTTCGTCGTCCATTACCACGCAGCCAAACTTTGTCAGCATCGTCGTTTACAGCCTCCGGGATCGCGCTTTGGCCGTCGTATTTTGTTTATCATCGCGATTTGGAGTCACTACCTTCTTGTAAGTCGATAGTCTGGCTCGTTTTTTGGCTCGATGCACGGTTGTAGACGATACACCCAGCTTATTTGCGGCATCTCGGAGAGATAGGTTAGGGTTTCGCTTGAAACTACCGGCAACTCTCTTTGTCGTCTCAGCGGCTTCCGGTTTTCGATTTCCCCCGATCCAGACTTCCTGGCTGTCGACAAACGTTCCCCAAACACTTTAATTACATTTGTAACGGTTGATTTGGCAACTTTTAGCGATTTTGCCAACTTTGCGTGCGAGTAGCTCGGATTTTCGCGATGCGCGAGCAAAATTTTGATACGCTGCTCTTCTTGCTTGGACGGCATTTTGACAACTGAAGAGTGAATTCCAAAAACAAAATAGGAGCAACATTCTACACACACACACCATCAAAATGAGGGGTGTTCAGGTTTTTTAAATGCAAAATTGAAAAAAATGCGTCAAGTTGATATTGACCAAATTTTGACCGTATCGCCCTTTATGTGGTTCTCTGTGCAATTACACTAGTTCTGATCAGTAAAGGAGCAACTACAATATTGCACGGCCTTTTTTTTTAAAAAAAAAAGAAAAAACATATATGAAACTGTTTTAAATTTTTATCACATTCTTTAATCCGGGAAATTCAGGTCTCAGAAGTAACTAAAATACACTCATAAAGAAAATTTATTCCAATTCGCCAACCGGAGCACAGTTATAAATTTTCAGCAAACATAAGCCTATTTCATCGATCGTATCCAATTATATCCGCACGTTTCACGGCCGATACGAATGACTCTGTAAAAATTGGGATACCTAAGTGATGAGTGATGATGATGAACTGATGAACGGCATGAACTCGAAAAGCTTTTGAGTAAACGCGCCCCAAAAAATAGGTTATATGCAACGACCGTGTACTTTATCACATCGCTCGGTTCGCTTCCGCTGCTTCTGCTGCTGCTTCTATTTCAGCACAACGCCGGCCGACACGGCGTTAATGTTGGCTCGTAGCTATCTTGTCCAATTGAACGATGGGACTACCTCCTTCTTGAACAATTTATTGGCTTCGCTCATGCAACTTTCATGCGATAACGAATCAAAGCTAGGTTGCCACGCTACTAAGTGCTTACGCGGATTCAGACGCGTAAATGCAAATTAGATTAGTGATTTACAAATGAGATATGATTATCGTGGTGGTTTTAGATGGAGTGGTTGGCTGGCAGGTCATTCGTCGGATGTTTTCAAACTGATTCGAAACACAATGCATGAAAAAATGGTTTAATGAAACATGAACACGAAGGAATGCGATTCGGTCCGTGCATGAGGTTTCTAATTAAAAATGTTAACTTATTTAAGTTGCTTCTCGCTTCGTTGTCTGACTTACTGACATTAAGATCTCATTAAGCTTGGGATGACTTGTCGGTGCGGCGCGTGAAGAAGCGAAGGAGGTGCGAAAATCAGAAACCGTTTTGCTGTTGCTGTTGTTGTTGCGTGTTTTGCGAAACGGTAACGCAGATGCCGCAAAATATTCATAGTCAGCCTAAGCATATGCAGCGGTTTAACGAGATTCTAGTTAAGCTAAATTTCGCTTCTTATCGTGATTGAAGAATACCACATTTGCAGCCGCTCAGTTTTTAGTTATGCTGAACGATTGAATTGTCTTTCCTAGTATGGCAGACGGTTCGCCGAACGACGCTCGCAGTGCGTTGAGTGGACCACCCTAGGGGCTTCAGCTGCAACGTGGATTGTCTTAATTAACACGCTTCGACTGCGTATTATAAACAAAGAATGACATATCTAGTTGTTTGCGCTCCGTCAAAGCGATGGCGGTAGATGATAAAATCTTTCTCTTTGTTTGCTGTTATTTTGCATACGAACAAGACTCATAATTTGCCCCATCGTGTTTGCTCTTTCTCCTTGGATGGCCTCATAGGCGTACAAAGTTTTTCCGAAAAGGGCAATAATTGATAAATGTTCTACATAGAGTCCAAATGTTAATTGGTAACCATGCAGCACAGACCTACAAGCATCACCAACACTTCTACCAGATTAAGATAAAGGAAACGTGTTTGATCTTACGCGCTTTTGTGTCTCATTTTCGAGGCGGTTCCTTTTGGTCTTTTTTTCCCATCAGGTCCCTAAAGAGTTTGTGTGGCGTGCATAAATATGACTGCATTAATAAGGTAATTACTGGGCGATCGTTCCGATACCCCCTCCCTCCATTCGGAAACCCACAGGACCCCAGCTCTGAATCCGGAGTTCCAGAACTTACATGAATATTAACACCACCTCAGTTCGTGTGTTCCTTTTCTGCCTCCTTATGCAGTTTCGGCACGCAGCGAATCCTTTTGATCTTTTGCGCTTTTTGTGCAAATCGACGCCGCCGTCGCCGCCGAAACCGCCTCCCCGAAACAAGCGCACACCGAAAACAAGCGATTAAAATGACAGGCGTGAAGCATGTCTGTTGAGTTGCTGTTTTGCTTCATTTTCAGTCCATTCAGCTGACTTGCACGAATTGACGGACCCCTCGGATTTTGACAGTTGGATGAACTTTGTGCGCGTCCACACCCGGACAAGGTCGAAATGATTATCACCTGTCATAAATGGTCAGCCGCGCACTACAATCACTGCTGTCACTTGGCGTAGTAATAAAAGTAGCTGCTGGTCGATGAAAATTCATAGTATTGAGAAATATGATCAGCAAAAGAGAATCACGGCGAAAAAAAAAACTGATACAGCAACAAACTGAACGGACGCCGCACAGTGGCCCTAATTGGCTTGCCACGGTTGGGTGTAATAAATCATCATAATTTCTGACTAATAATCTTTAGCCGTCTCTCAGTTGGTAGAAACGGCGGCGTTCGACTCGGCGCGAAATGTGTGCGCGTTTGTATGTGCGAGAAACGGCAGGTATCGTGAGTCATCGACGGGAGTCGGTTCACGAGTTTCGATTGCAGAAGCTCCCAGGTCGACCTTAATTACATAAAAAAAATAGTTGCCTAGTTGCTGGTCAGGCTCGGTGGAGAATATGGTTATGCCATGAACTGTTTTTAACTAGTTGCTTAAGATACAGTAATCCACTCCATTAGTGCGCCCTGATGGTGCGCGAATTTCAATTGATGATTCATGGGTGCCTGTCACTATAAGGTGGTTCTTTTCAAATGGAAATGAATATCTTTACACCACATTCGTTCATTTCATAGCACAATGCGCATCTCAGACAGAAAAAATTTCGACATAAATGACATAAATCTCGCCTGATGACTGTGTGGCCGAAGAGGTTGGGTTGAATTTGTCCTCAATGCGTCACGCCATTCCAGCAGAAGTCTTCTACCACTCGACTTTTGCGGCGTTAAATACTTAAAACAAATATCAAAACTCACGTGAACATCGCCTACACATACTCGCTAGAGAAAAAGAACAAAGCCGAGGATATATTTGATTGGATCGGATCTCAAATACGAGTGAAACGTTGTGAGATGGAGAAACAAAAGATCTTTCGCGATGTGAACTGAAACGTTTCCTCACTCTGCGCTTTCATGGACTTTGGATTGTAGTTCGTTCGCGATCTTTGAGTGCGAAGTTCCTCAGTGATATATCATTGCACTGAGTAAGAGTAAACGTTTTTGAAAATGATTTTTCCAACACTGGGCAAGTTCATGAGAACCTACAAAACTTCTTTACAACGATCTTGAAACCTTGTCTTCTAAAATTCCTTTTACTCCTATCAATGGGTTTATTTTGGCTTTATGAACTCGTAAAATGCTGTTTTGAAATGCCGTTTTGGGACTCATTCATATTATCTTAACATGGTCAGTTGAAAAAGCATTTTAAAACCCTTTTGCCTCTAGTAAATGCATTAAACGGCAAATTGGCATTGAGGGAAGTCACCAAGTGACCAAAAAGTTTTGTAGTAGCCATTGCAAAGATAAATTGGCTTTTGGCAAAACTGTGATTTTTTCAATCGCCATATTGAAATATTATAAATCATTGAAATGTGGAACCAAATTTTAAATTATTATTATTATTACTATTTATTAACGACACTTTACCATGTATGTGGCATTCATGTCGGTAAAAAAATTTTAAATGTAATGCGAATAACCTGTAGGTCAGAGACCAATTTCGACATATTAGTTTCAATTTAGTTCTTGTTGCTTAAAACTGGAATAATTTCGAGGGGCATTAATTTTTGGCTCTTATCGTGTCAACATTCACCATCAAATCAAATGCGCATATGATTTGGAGCACGATACGATATCAAAAATCTATTTGTTTTGGATATTTTGCTATCAAACAAAAATTTTCCGGAACACTATTACTTTTCTCTTAGATATTATTTACTGTTAAATGAACCATCGAACAAAGCAGAACAACAAAAACCATCACGAAATCGCCATGAAGTTTGACAGCTGACGGTTTTTGCCCCAAATCGTATTTGGAGTTGGCAGCGTCCTCTCAGATTACAACGAAACTTTCTGGGTGTGTAGACCATGACTAGATAAGCCACTTTGCATACCTAGTTTCTTAAAAAAAAATTCTAGACTGTCTTTTGAAAAGGTCGATTTCCTTCCGAAAGTGACTATCTTGTGATATATGAACGGTTGGTAGGAAACATAATTACCTATCTTGAGACAAAATTTCATCGATCTCAAAAATGGTGTTTGTTTAAATCGACTTTGAATTTTTTTAAATGTTTTTTTTTCATGCTTTTTTGGTTTTTTTTTCAATTCTTTGTTCTTAAAACTTGACTTTTTTGTGATAACCACGAATACAACCCTTTTTAGTAGGAGTAGTCATTTAAAACAAAACACATTTGAAAAAAATATCGATAAAAAAAAAGTTTAGCCCTTTACAAAAGACAGTCTAAAAAAATGAAGTGGTTTATCTAGTCATGACCCCACCCAGAAAGTTTCGATGTAACCTGAGAAGGTCCTGCCAATATTTGTTCGAGTTGGCGCGAAAACCGTCAGCTGAGGTCATTTTGCCCTATGCTGGTTTTGATGGCAGCCATTAAGTTTTTTTTAAGGTTCTCAAGTGGTCATAACTTCTTTCACTAGATCATTTTCAAAATCTTTATGGTCTTATAAAGGGTTTATTCATTTGTTTTCACAACCGTCTATAGAGTCAGCCACTTTGTACACATTTCGGCTTTAAAGATGCATAGAGGATGTATTGGTGGAGAAAACAGTTTTGAATGTAGTTTTATCAACAAAGCCGGGAGGAGTGCTATACGGCTAGAATAAGACTAAAATTGTTACTTGGGTAGTAATCACTGGAATCTACCTCCGTTCTCTCTCCAGCGCAGATTTATAATCATCTCATACTAACGCGCTGCAGACTATCGTCGATAGATCTTCTTGTACCGATATAATGCTGGCACTGGGCGATTACAACCTCCCACATTTGAATTGGAGCTTGGATTGCGATGCGAACAGGAACCGATGCTCACCAACGAACTAGTCCAAATCAATTCGTTTTGTAATCAGAATGGAAGAATTTTATATCTGGCCTTTATTACTCAACCAGAAGCTGCCACTCTATCTGAGTCTCCAATTTTACTGCTGAACATTGATCATCATCATACACAATTCATCTTTAAAACTGAGACCCCACTGTAGTTCACCAATGATTTCCGAGTGCGATTCAAATCCATCAGATTCGAATTTCAGGCTTTGCGACTTCATCTCGTTGAATAACGAACTGTCTTCCATCAATTGGCAACATATTCTAGAGGGCAATTCCCTCGATATTACTGCAAACCAGTTCTATGGCAAGGTGTACGAAATAATTATACGCACTGAGTTCCACTACGACAACGTGTTGAAGACCGACTTCAGCGCAACCATGGTGGAACCCTGCGCTTCGAAATTTACGGAACGTTTTACGTAAATCACGCAAACAGTATCTATCACTAGATCCAACGATAACAAACATAAACTTCGTTCAATCGAGACAAGATACAACGAACTATATCAGTCTAGTTACGAGGAATACGTCGAACCAATGCAAACGAACCTGATGCAAATCCCATCGACATTTTGGAAGTTTGTGATATCACAATGGTCACATCATCGTATTCCGGACACAGTTGAGTTCAACGGAATTACCACTAACACATGACGCTGCTTACTTCTTCGATTGTTTCTTCAATCAGTTTACGGCTCAAACTCACCATCGATTTACTCTGCTAGTTTTGATCGCACCCAGGAATGCAACCACGACCTTTCCAACGCTGCGTTTTACGCCGGGCGACGTCGTGAAAGCTTTAAACGACCTGCATTAACGAAAGGCCCTGGAATAGATTGCATTCTTCCATCTCTACTCAAACATTGTTCAAGCTCACTTGCTTTTCTCTGTTGCTTAAGCAAAGTTTTCGAAACCATGGTTCACAACGCTCTGTACAATATCCTTCATCCCCTCGGACACATTCGACCTTTGATTCGTAGCATCCTCGAGATATGCAGCTGCCGTCTGGATAACTCATCGTACATCAATTATTATCAGAGTCGAATGAATTCAAAAGTTATTCATACGCTTCGCACTCCCCATGGAATTACCCGTTATTTCGGCCACGGTGCATGCTGATAGGACTGGAAACCTTATCTACTAGGCGCACTCATATTCAGCACCTTGTAGTATTCGACTTACTGCGTGGCAATATTAACTGTCCTCAGCTTCTTCAAGACGTCCCACTGTCTGTTCCTCCGAAGCAATTGAGGAACTCTCAACTCGTCACCGTATCTGTACCTCGGGCTGAGTTATGGATTTAAACGCTCACTCGACACTTGCTTCCGAGCCTTCAATGACGTTAATGCATATTTCGATTTTATGATCAACAAAAGCACTTTTAAAAATAGTATTTAGAGCATTAGAAATTACAGGTCTGAGCGTGAAGCTGCGCTTTCTGCAGGGATGCTGCAATCTTATGGATTTCACCAGAATTTATTTCTGGTGGATCTAATCGTGGTAGAAATCTACATTTTCGAAGGAAAATACACCTTAAGGTGAATCGCTGCTCCAAGTATATTTCCTATCTTTTATCTCGCTCTCTCAAACTCACGCTTGCTATTTCAAATTGATAAATCTCGATTGTTAGTGAATAAACATCGAGATCGAACTCTATCAGGATTGCTCACAGCCAGTAAGCATACAAACTGGTGTGAATCAATTTTCAATATCTAGTACCGACTCTGAGGTTTTATCAATTTTAAATGTTGAGGTAACGACTGTCGCCAATAATGATTCAGCATAAGCCCTTAATGAAATTTATGATTGATGTCTGCTTTTACGATGTTTATTTTGTAGCTGCGATATTTTAACTGCACTCGCTGGTGAGCATCGACTGTAAACAGTTGTGTTTATGCTTTGTTGCGCACTCTCTTGATATCGGGCATAGCGCATTGTCTATTGTATCGGTTATTCATTGCTCGATGGGGCGGGTGATCGAGAGTGAACATAGAAAAATGGAGAGGTGGATTCCTGATGAGATATGATAATACTGTGGGTGTGATGGGACCTTGTAGATTTTCGAACACAACTACTTATGTCCCGCCAAATCAGATACTTCTTCGGGAGTTTGTCTGGAAATGCTCGGAAACGGCATTCCTTTGCATTGCAGTAGATAAAACCAGACTTGGAAGCTGTTTAAAGTTTTTCGAGTACGTATGTTTCGTCGTCCATTACAATACAAGAAAAATGTTTGCAAAAAATGGTGTAAAGCTCCTTAGCATTTGCTATATCTAATCCCTTCGCTCATTTTCAATACTTCTATTCAATTTTCACAACCTGCCATACACTAACGGAACTATGAAGACTTTCTCTTCATCTCAAGAAAACATTACTGTCCATTCTTGGGACCTTATGGTGATGAGCGAACATCTCCTTCTACATCAATCTGTACACAGTTGTTTGGTAGTCTGATAGCCGCATCGTGAGCGGAGCTCAAATAGCCACGAATCGATAGGATCTAGTAATTGAATTACGGGGTTATCGAAACGGGGCAAAGTGATACGATAAATGAATTAAATATTCAAAAAAAACGGATCCACGAATGGAGGGAATATGAACTGTAAAGTATCTTCATTCACTTTTTTGTGATTACAGTTGTCAATTCGGTTCATTTGTTTTGTAGTAGCACCACACAAATAACACCTGCAGGGTGATGAGTCACTAAGAGCATTGCAGACCATCGAAAATACAGAGAAAATATCTACTTTAAATAAAGTTATGAACCGAGTAACGTTTTATACGTACCTTGCCGTCTACCATCGTCCGCTGCAGTTTAAAGGGCGAACACGAAATTATTGCGACACCGAAAATTTCATGCCAATTTTCTTATAATGTTTAGAATCAAACCAAAATTTTAGAGTAGTTTTATACATATATTTACTTCAAAAATTAAAAGAAAAGTTAATCGATGGAGCCTTGAGTGTAAAATTGAACGCATTTTCGCTTGATGCCCTACAGTGGTCATCCGGTACCAGTTTCTCAGTTTTTTTTCCATTTTCTTAACATGTCCTTCTCGTCTTTGACTGTCTTCTTGCTCTTCCGAAGTTCCTGCTTCATCATTGCTCAGTACTGCTCCGCTGGGCGTGCTCCGGACAGTTGGGCGGATCCATGTCCTTTGGAACAAAATGGACAGAATTGGCCTCATACCACTCCAGGACACTTTTTAAATAGTGGCGCGATGCCTAATCTGGTCAAAATAGTGGAGCTTTATCATGCTGCTGCAGAACGGCAAAAGGCGCTTCTCGAGGCACTCAGATTTGTAGATCTCGCCATTTACTGTGCCCCTTGTCGCGAAAGGCTCACTCCTCAGTCTGCAAGAGCAGATGGCTTAGTCAGAATGAGATATTTGGAGGCGAACTTCGACATTTTCTTCTTCTTAAATTTGTCGTCCACATAGAACTTGCTCTTGCCGGTGAAAAACTCCAACCCCGGAATTTGCTTAAAATCGGCTTTTATATACGTTTCGTCGTCCATCACGATTGTTGCCGCTCATAGCGGTTTGGGAAGTTCTGTACCTTGTATGTATGTAGTCCAGCTCTCCTCTTTGTATTCTGGACGTAGCTCTGCGACATGCCGATCTTTTTAGCCAAATCACGGCTTGAGACGCTCATGAACAGTGTTAAGAGAAATGTACGAGCATTCAGCTTGGGGAAAAAATTCAATAAATAATTTATGCCAAAACATAGCTTATATATAGTTATTTAATCCCTGATAATCTGAAAAGTATCCGATTTGACTCTTGGTGACTCTTTGGTGATCATTTTTGTGTGTCTCATTTTTTCTGAGTCAAGTCTTTATATCTTAGATTTTTTTTTAATTAAAGATATATCGTATACATATAAGATAAAAAGACGTGGACCTAAGTGTGAACCTAGAGGAACGCCAGATGTTACTTTAATAGGATTTGAATTTTCATCATTGAATCTAAATATTTGCTGGCTATCAGTTAAATATGACTTAATCCAATTGAGGAGTCTTAACTTATTTCCCATTTTTCAAGCTTGAAAATCAACATAGAAATGTCAAGCTTATCAAACGTTTTGCTGAAGTCTGTATAAAGAGCTTCTATGTAATTACCTTTATCCATTGCTTTCAATGAGTAATCAACAAATTCGAGCAGGTTTTTAGTGGTGAAACCTCCCTTGAAAAAGCCATGTTGTGGATTCGTTATTTTATTTTTGACTTGATTAAACATATTTTTTGCATATTAAACATTATTTTATCTCGAAAAGTTTTAGGATGCACGATATTATTGCAATTCCACGGTAATTTCGAATATCGGATTTTCTGCCAGATTTGTATATTGGGATTCAGAAAGAATTCACCCATTCTGCTGGGAATTTACCGGATGCAAGTAATTTATTGAGCAACCAAAATAAAGGGGATGTAAGCTCAACTGTCAAATTTTTCATAAATATTGGTGAATTCCATCTGGCCCGGGACCTTTAGAGGCATCCAAGTCTTGTAGACCTGACACAATGTCATGGTCATGTATGTAACTAACAACTACATTATTTGAACAATCGTTACATTCTCAAAAGTCGCTTTTTGGTTTTCCACTTTAACTGCAAACTTGCCCTCTTTTCCTGTGCTGTTACATGTCTTAAATCGATTTTCTCCATCTAGGTAGGGAACGGCCTACACCTAAGACCTATTCCAGGCACGAGGTAAACGTTAACCTGCAGCGCTCATTTTTGCGGTATGGTGCTCCATGTAGTGAAACACCATACTGCAAAAAATTAACGTTGTAGCGTTAACGTTTAACTTGCAATTGAGATAGGTCCGGGTGCTTAAGCCGTTCTCACCCTATGTCAGCCAATCCGAATTGGCTTTCTCCAGTATACAGTATACCATTTAGCTTGTTACCTGCTCTTATATTGGTGTGCGCTCCCTCAGTAATGACCGAGAGCTTTCAATACCAGGTATATTTTATTTGATTGAGTATGATTTTGTGACGAGCCCAATCCTGCCATAGGCCCCAGGAGAGTTTAGAATTCTTTATTTAGAATAAATTCTTTGACCAGATCTGGACTCGATCTTAGTCCTTTGTAACGTGGAATGGTCATTTACTCGTGCCATCCAAGAGATAACAGCAAGCCCTACCCGGCCTAGTAGTATACTTGTTGCAAATCAGTTTAAGTGGCTGCTTTGTGACTCAATCAAGTCACAATCAAATTGCTACAACCATTTGTGACCGTTGTGTGCTGCTTGGGCGTGAGCCTTCCATGGCAAATCTGGCAAGCGAGGATAGAGTAAGTGAGTGCTTCTTCCAACTTCTTGATGATCCCTTGAAACCGGCACTGAGATCGCAATGGTAGCGAAAGTACAAATTTCCGTTCGTGTAACGGTGTCCACTAAAAAATGAGAATGATTTCCGACACTTTTCCATCAGAACAAAAACGTGCGTACAGAAATGTCACTTTAGATGAATGAATCGTTGCACTCTCCAGAAAATTTTCATACACTCTTATTTCACTCTAACATGTTCAGTCGTGTTCAGCATGCCGTCGAAACAGGAAGAACTGCGCGCGCGTTGTACACTCTTCAAGCGAACGAAGATCGTGGAAAAAATACACGGTGGACCATTTTTGTCGTGAAAAAGTTCCGGTATCCACCGTATACCGTATCCTGGCATGCATGAGAGTAACCCGGAAGAAAGATTGCGGCCGTCCAGCGAAAATAATGAATGAGAAAACGCTCCGTCGCTGCGCAGCATGTTCAACAACAAGGATTCGGTAAGTCAACGGGAAGCAGCCCGAAAGTTCCATTGTTCGAAGTCACTCATCTGCAAGACGCTAAAGAAAGAAGGAATAGTGTGTAGAAAGAAAACCAGATCCCCAGAGTACACAGATGAGCAGATTCAAACCGTGAAATCCCAATGCCGCTGGATGACTCGAATTACGGCGGAAAATCTTTCGTTCTGGACGACGAAAGCTACTTTCTCTTTCGAAGTCTCAGATACCGGGAACGACCGATTCTACACTAAGGACAAATCTACTACTCCTCCAAAAGTAATGTATAAGTTCAAGCACAAATTTGAATCGAAGGTTATCGTTATACATCGTAATATCCGATATGGGTATTTCGAAGCCGATGGTTCAAACCAAGCGGTTTGGCCATCAACCGAGAGGTGTACCAAAGAGAGTGTTTGCAGAAAAATACTCATCCCATTTCTTAAACAGCATCACTCGGATGGCAAATACGTGTTTTGGCCGGACAAGGCATCATCGCACTACGCAAAAAAATGCTAACGTTTTTGAGAGCCAAAATATACCATATGTCCCAAAGACCGGAATCCGACAAATTTGCCACAATGCCGTCCTATCGAGGATTTCTTCGGTCTTTTGAGCTCCATGGTATACAAGGATAATTGAAGGCCAAGAACACCAAGCAACTTACCAACAGGATCAAAGCTGCATCCAAAAATCGATGTGGCTGCCGTCCAACGGTCATGTTCCAGCATAACGACTAAGCTGTGCCGCACGGCGGACCACGGACCATATGAAAATATTCACTAAACTTGGTTTGAAGATTTAAGTTGACCCTTTTAATAAAATAAATCAGTTTGAACAAAACTTCACTGGTATTTTTTCCTGACCCATTCTTTTCGTTCTCATTATTTAGTGGACACCGTTACAATGTGGTGTGAAAAGTACAGTTTTACATATGCACTTTACCTTGTAAAATCCTTATCGACTTGCGGTCCATAAGGCTCGGTCTATATGTAAATGAAACCTTTAATATTGTGACTCGAATCAAGGAAATCAAAACTCACATTGTTAAAATCCATACACTCATTGACCTGCAGTCTTCTCTAATGAGCTACTTGGTTTGGCAAGAGATTGCTTCAATAAAGATGTGACTGGAAGCTTCATCACAGCACAAATCAATGTGCCGAAAAGAGATTTCACTGGCGGAGGATCGACACTTATCGTATCTGGAAGTCTTGAAAATAACCTTTGTTACAGAATTTTTCGTAGGTTTTTTCCTAATATTGGTACTATTTTCGTAGCCTTTACTAGGAAAAATACAAAGTCTACATTTATGACAAGTAGTATAGTTGAAAGTCAGTAAATCAAAGTGGAATATTATTGCCTTTACTGACTGGCTGTTTTAAGACATTAGGAATTTGACAAAACTCAACAAAGAGAACAAAGGAACGTACACAATACCGATCAGCTGGTTTAATTTCATCACCAAATAATTTTAACCTGTGCTCGAAGAATGGCAAAATCAATCGCGACAAAAGGAACAGCTCGTTGAACTTGCTTTGGGAACGAACAGCCGTCAGCTTTCACACCCTTCCGATGCTCCATTTATCGACGTAATTGAAAACGCAAACAAGCGGTGCAATTTCGC
This sequence comes from Aedes japonicus, assembly GCA_034211315.2. Classification (NCBI taxonomy): domain Eukaryota; kingdom Metazoa; phylum Arthropoda; class Insecta; order Diptera; family Culicidae; genus Aedes; species Aedes japonicus. Next base: position 24,871 of record JASCZW010009041.1, read on the forward strand.
TCTTGACGGCCTTCAATCTCGTTCACCGATAATGAGAATCTCGTCCAGTCGGAAACCTGAATCCTTTCTCCCGCTCGTCGTCATCATCATCATCATCGGTCTCTCACCGTTACCTGGCTGCTGCCCGGTTCTCCAAGGCAACGAAAGGCAGAAAACCAGAAGCAAAATCACGTACCACCAAGGATCATTATCCGAGTTGACTGTGGCCAACGGCAGACATTGGATTCCACCAGCCAGCGTCTTTTAATCGAGATTAAATTTCCACTTCCAGAAGCCGAAGGAAAATTTGCATTTTGCACCCCTTCTGGGAAAATTGCGGCTACTTTATAGAATCCCTCGCTTGCGGTATCAGCAGCAACCGAAGCAGCAGGAGGTAATAAATCAAAATCCAATTACCGAAAATATGATTCTCCTGTTGAAACGAGCAGCGCCGCTCATCCCGACAAGGTCGTATCGGCTGCCAAAGTTTTGATTGGTGAACTATTCACCGACCACATGATTGCAAATTGAGCGGCGTCTCGGTGAAAAAGAGTGCGGTTTTTGCTGCTGAGAAACGCAATCAGGAACGCATACATTTGCGATTGCCGATTACCATCCAGAGCGAAGACGCGCTTCTTTATGTTCGATCGTCCATAAGTCAGTAAGTTATTGGTCGATATAAATCTAACGCCGAATTCCTTCCTGCTGACTGTTCGAACACCAAGCGACGAGCGAGAAGGAGAATCCAAAGTGAACAGGAAAATAACATGTTGTATCCAATTTGATACACCCGATTTAGATTGATCCAACAATTATGTTATTGTCGGTTTCGGTCGGCGTTTTTACGAATTCCATTCCCCTGACACCTTGGGTGAGTAACCGATCATCATCACGGCTAATCAGGTGATCCTTGACGAATGATGCATTTGCTGGGATTTGCCACACACTCGGGCAGGTTCCCGAAAAGTGCAGCACCTTGCCGTAGCCAATTGCATCGGTTGGCAACGCTGGCTGCTGTCAGTGCGGCAGTCAGGCGGTTTGTATTTTTCGGTGCCTTCAAATTAGCATGTAACGCATGTCACGGGATGCACGGGATTCTTTCAAGCTGCTCGCTCTAATGAGCGCATCACTGACACTTTAGAGTGCTTGGGAGGTTGGTTTCACACGCGGTCGGGAGTGACGATTGTTGCAATTGTTTTTTTGTTTTTTTTGGCAGAGTTTACTTTTGACAGCCAGGTGTAGAATCGGGCAAATGGATGGTACAACTTTGCCATAAATTAGGGCGGATAGAGTAGTTGTGTCAAACTTTTATTACTCCTAAAGCTGATTAGTTGATAGCATTTATTTTTGATTTTTCATACATCGAACTGACAATGCTGATCAGTTGGAAATGATTTATAATGTTTTAGTAGCAGAACTAATCTGCAGTCAGAAAGCTGCGTTTTCGTCTGCGTCAGCGTCGATTTTGAATTTTTCAAAATTGACAGTGTCGATGTGAAGCCGTCAAAGAGCGATGTTGGTGGAAGAGCAATTTGATATGCGTTACTTTTGTCGTTTGACGGATGTTAGACAGAAAACTGAAACAAGGATGTAAATTTTCACAACAATATTGAGAAATACATCGATAATCCTGTCAACACTGGTGAACCTATTTGATGGACGAATGTACTGACAATACCATCGATATCAATAATATTAAAATACATGTTGCCCGCCTGATAGTCCTCACACCTTTCTCCAGCGATGGACAGCATCATCATCATCAGACTCTCTCACACCACGGAGAGCATCCCCATGTATACGTTCTTCGGCTGCGCTTCTCTCATTCGCACACTCTCTGGCCTTGGACAAAAAAAAAAGAGGTAGAAAAACGAGCCAACCCCGCAAAGAGAAGCCAACGAAAACCGGCTCGGAGTATAATCAACCGGTACTAAAGTGATTAAGTCAATCAATGAAAAATTGATGATCTGTCGGCATATTCTTTGAAGTTTCCGCATTTCCCCGCCACCTTCACCTACCGATCCTGGTCTCTGATTTTTCTTTCTTTTGGAATACCACTTTTCGGGGGTCCCTCGCACTCACTAATAAGCTTTGATAGGGTTGTAAAAAATTCTCCAAGCCGCGATCGGTGCCGCAACCGGGATCGTGTTAATTACGATGATATATTTTAATAATTTTTTGCCTATCTCCTCGTTGCCGTGGTTCCCACTGCCATAAATTATTTATTTTAATCATTTCCCATATCCGCGCGCTGTGAAATGAGATGAAAGCTAGAACTGTTTAAGCTATCGGCTGGTCTTTGGCGGTGTTCTTGTTAAACTATTAGGTTTTTTTCTCCTGCCCCGAACACGGCTTGTTTCTTGGGGATAAGGCGCCAATTGGATCGGCAATAAGCTCCATTAGGTAGTGTCCGTAAGTGACCGTGGTGGGGTTCAATCAGATGAACTACTTTAAGTTGGGCTTCTGGGTTGAACTAAGAAGAAGTTATGAAATCTCCAGACTGGCTTCCGGTCTGGTGCATCGTTTCAGCGAGGGCATGTTAAACCGTTCCTCCCTCGCACTTCCGGAGAATCCGATTCCAACCGTTGGAAACCGCACTTAAGGCACCATAAATCCTACCTCCGGCTTTGGCGATTAATCAGCTGATCTCCAAGACCACAAGCTATCGCGAATCAATGGATAGTGGCCGCAGCATCAGCAGCAGCAGCAACCGCGGCTCCTCAGAAAACTAATTAACGCTAGCAACAAATTAGATTTGAAAGCGAAGGCTTCCTCCCATTTGCCTCCCCTTTTCTCGGCCGGCCGCACGATGTGAAAGAGTGTGGCCATCAACGAGCAAAAATGGGCTTATAATTTGCTCGCACAGTGGGACCACCCCGAAGCCGGACCAGCGCCCGGCGGAAGCTACTTGTAGCCTTGGTATTACTTGCACCCGCTTAAAATAGGAAATTAATTGAAACCGGTCCAGGTGACTCGAAAATTTTGCCAGGTCACGCTGTACGACCCGGACTGGGATCGACTGTAACCGAAGGCCTCCCAGGCTGCTGCGGTGGTTGCCGTCGCCGCGCGGTGCGATAGAGTTATTACTCCTGCATTGATCTTCAACCCGCGCGCTCGGCGCAAAAGATGATGATGAGAAGGCAGAAAGCGGGCTTCGCCTCGCAGCTCGCCACTCACACACCCAGACCTCAGAATGGACCGAAGACGAAGAAGCAACCTGATGAGGCTCGTTTTGCGTTATATGGTGTGGCGGTTTCTTTTGATCTCCTTCCAATTAGCTCAGCCGACACCTTAGGCTCTGGCGGCACTGGCCTTTGATCAGTGCCCAAGCTCTCTGGTCTTTCTCTCTCTCGCGAGCGCGCGCACAAACACACCCATGGGGGCTCTCGCGCGCACGCACGCAGATTCTGGAGAGTCTGGATGGATGGATGGACCACACTCGGAGGCTGCTCATTTCGAAGCTCCATTCGAGACGCTTTTGCACCTCCGCTTTGTGCCTTCAATCATAATACTCATTCTTTCACGCTGCTTTTTGCCGTCATTTCTTCGCGCTCTTATCCGGTCGGCAATAATCATCAAACCGAGCCGAAATCCTTTTTCCGCGCTCGCTCCCAAACGGGTTAAGCCCCAGAATAGAAAAGCCGTAGAGGCTCCCGGGTCCCGCGGAACCTCTTTGTAATGCTATTATGACGTTTATTGTTGGTGTCTAATAGCTGAATGAGTTATTGAGGCGACGGCGACGGCGGGCAAGTCTTCTGATCGTGTTGTGGTCACCCGGACAACCGATGGTTCGCTGGGTTTGAGTGTCTGTGTCTGTTTGTCCACCGCCTTCTCCGTTGAACTATTGAGGTGAATTTCCCATTCTCTCGCTCTCAGCAGCTAGGCGAGTTCAACTAGCTCCGGTCGGTATCGAGAAAAAAGGCGATGATTTAGATTTCAATGGAACTATCAATGGACTAATAGCCATTAACAGGTTTTCGTCAGCCCAGTGCCCTGCTCTATGCGGCCCGTGGCTGATGCCTCATGAACCAACACGGTGTGAATAGAGCTTTTGGGAAGTTTGGAAATCTTTTGTGCCGTGATTCTCTCACCGGGGTTAAATTAGGTAATGTGAATGTAAATTTGTTAATTGTAGCGCTAAAAGATCGTTGAATTGGCCCGGTTGGCGGCGATTACTTTTGATATTTGGACTAAAGTTCGTTAATACGGAGCAACTTGGATGGAAGGGTTGGGTGGAGGGACGCGTGCTATACAATGGATGACAGCTGATTCCCAGGTGAGGCGAGAACGAGCATGCGAATGGGCTTTGAAAAGCAATAGTAAATTTCCGGTGCGCGTGAAGATGCGTCCGTTGGCATGGTCAACGGCAATGGTAATCGTTTGGGGGCACTGAAACCTGCTGTTCATGCATTGACTCGTAGTCGACTAACAGGTTGAATCCAAAGTGGAATCTTACCGGGAAAAAAAGTTCCATTTATCAGGGAAAATAGGTCTAGCAATACTATTTATTAGTGGCTCTTTTGACTGTAGGCAATCGGCTGCGATCTTCAATCAAAAATCGTTTAAAGTCAGTGAGTTTGCCTAGAGGTATCGGTAGGATCACTGATATTATGAAAATGGTGATTTTTGTGAACCCCTATTTTACCCATCTTAGCTTGGAAAATCGACCATCGATCTGGGGTCAGCTGAACGTCTAGGGGCCAAATATAATGATAGTCGAAGAAGATGGGGACTTTCGGTGCTCACTCGCTAAAGCACAGCTACTTAAAAAGATTCGTGCCTTGCATCATTCCAAATGGTGCTGCAAATCGGCCATGATAGCGGCCATTTTTGTTTTCTTATGACCTTCACTTTGATCCATTTCTGCAAGTCTGGATAGTTAAACATTTTTGAAAGTTGCAGTGTTTGTAAAATTTCTACAGTTCATAACTTACAGGGTGTCTCGCAATAGGTGTCACTAAATGGTCCCAAATATTAATCAAATCAAATCAAAATCAAATCAAATCAAATTTTCAGTTGAATTATTGTGATAAATAAAATGTTTCTGGAATCAATCTTAACCTCAAACAAAGTAGTCAAGTGGGTTGAGATCCGGCAAAGATGCAGGCCATTCTTCATTGGTGATGACATCGGGCCAATCTTCCGCGCACCACACGTGTGTCTTCTTTGTCTTGTGAGCTGGAGGTGAATCCTGTTGGAAACAATATAGTGTATTCCCATACAACGTTGCAGCGTGAGGAAGCAGCTAGTTATACACAATCTGTTCGATGTAGTATTCAGTGTTGATTTTTACGTTAGGTGCTATGAAAAGAAAAGGAAGTTTTCTTTTAGTGAAACGGCGCCCCATACCATGATTTTCGATACATTCTGATAGCGTTCTACAGCAAGTTTATCTCTCGGAATATTGGCACGCTATTGACGCTCCGTGAATCCATGAACCCGTTGTTTCTTATACGGCTTGCATTCCAGATCATGTCTGAAGAGCCTGTTCATTGAAGCAGGAGACATTTGAAATTGTTTGTTCAATTTACCGCCAGATACGGCCGGATTACGTCTTATTTGCTCCCTCAAACATTTGCTCTTATTCTGACAGTTCGTCTGGCCCCTCTTTTTTGTTGAATATGGGCATTTCCAGTCTACTGGAACCATTTCAAGGTAGGAAAAACAAAACGCTTACTCACTTCGAACTGCTTAAGGCTATTGAATATCTGGCTTTTGACTATCTAAGCTTTTGCAAATGTAATTTTAAAATTTGCTCCCGTTTGGCTTCCATGGTAGCTGATAAATATAAACAAACGGAATCGCTTATTTATCTCCAGTGATAAGCTGTCAAAAGAGTACACTCAAAACGGGTATAATCAATGCCGCTGTTAAAACTACCCAGTTGAAATAAACCGAGACTGAAAAAAGGTAACGCCTATTGTGAGACACACTGTACTTTATCCAAGATCCTCAAATGGTTCCGGAAAAGCGGCTGAAAAACGTCCCAAGAATTACGGATTTAGAGAACTGTAGACTACCATGTTTCTCGACGTCCATTGAACTGACGTCAGAAAATAGTATCGGGTAAAACAATTTAAAAAAAACCTGTGAATAAACTGAAAATCAATTTACTTCCAGCTAAAAGAAATGTCTAATACTATAACAAACAAACCAAATTACGGTCAGTTCGAATGGTTTATCGAACTGTTTAAAATATATGTTGAAATCGTCAGAGGCTTTTGTGTCGCGTAGCAAGCATAAATAATGCTAAGTAGAAATGGTAGGAAATTGACCAAGAGCTCTATTCATTAGAACCATTAATGTGTTGGGTCGGAATGTCAAAAAGTAAAAGTCAAAAGGCTTAAAACAACTTTAAAAGTAAGACTTCCTCCGAAACAAGAACTTCTTCGAAGATCAGGCAGAAACTTCTCAGAAGGATAGGGAGTATTTCTCAGTAGTTCAAGGAGGAATAGCACAAAATAATCAGGACCAAACATTCCCAGAAGTTTCGGAGAGAACCTCCCTGAAAATCAGGAGAGGACTTCTCAGAGCACCAGGAAGAATTTTAAGGAACAGGACTTCTTAGAACTTTGGATCTTTTTCGAGGTTCTGACGTTCTTCCGAGAAATTCAAATCGGATCTTCCCAGAAGTTCAGGAGTAAACTTCCCTAAAGTTCATGAAAAAACTAACCAGGAAGAGCACTACTTATAGTTTCACAAAAACTCAGGAACAAACTGCCATTCAGCTCAGTTCGATACGTCCTAGAACTTCTGGAGAAAACTTCTCTGAAGTTCAAAAAAGCACTTCCAAGAAGTCTCAGAAGAAACTTCTCAAAAGTTTAGTTGGAATTTCCCAGCAGTGCTAGAAATCTTTCCCGAAGTTCAGAAGAGAACATTTAAGGATTTCAGAATGAGACTTTCTTGAAATTCAGGAATAAACCTCTCCAACGAACAAAAAGAAACTTTTCAGAGTTATAGAGGTTACTTCCTCGTTGTAAGAGAAAGAATTTCCCAAAAAATTAGGAACAAACAAACTTTCCTGAAGGAGAAAACTTCTCCAAAGTTCAGACGTTCAAGATGAAACATCCAACAAATTCAAGAGAATTTCCCCAGAAATTTTGGGTAGCACATTCCCAATGTGGCTGTAGAATTTTCTTCGGAGTTCAAAAGTCTGGAGAGAATAGGTGCCGGAAAAAAACTTCCCCGAATTTCAGGAATAAAATAGCTCAAACTCTCTAGGATTCATAAAATTAAGTGTATTCAAATTACTTGCGTTCAGTGGCAACGTATTATTTCAGGAAAATTAGTTTTGTATGATTCTGTTTTCCACGTTTATTCTTTCTACAGTTTTTGTTTTTGAGGATTCACGTAGAAACGTTTGATAGGAAACATCACACTCGTTCACAATTCTGTTAGTAACCGAGGGTAGCTATTTTAAATCGGTGGTGCGAGTGAATAAGTTATCCTATGCATGGCCCTACCTATAAGTTGAAAAAGGAATTCTTCACAACTTTCACGAAAAAACTTTTCTGAGGGTCAGGAGAGGACTCCCCTGAAGTTCAAAAAAAAATCCAAAAGTATATTTGGAACTACCCAAAAGTGTTAGCTTTTTGGAGAGCTTCCTCGAGGTTCACCCAGAAGTTCAGGTAGATACTTCTCGGAAGAACAGAATGAATTACAGGGGGCACTTCCTAATAGTTCAAGCAAGAATTTCCCCCAAATTCAGGAACAAGATGATTAAGATGATTTTTTAAGAGATTTGGGTGAAAATTTTCCCAAAGTTTTGGAGGAATTTTGCTCGAAGAATCAGAAGTCTAGAAGGTAACTAAATTCAGGTAAAAACTAGCCAAATGTTTCTAGAAGTATTGGTTTTCCAAGACTGTCAAGAAGTTCATGAGGAAACTTGCCAAAAGTGCAGAAGTAACCGCACCAGAATTTTAACAAAGAGATTTGCAGAAGATCAGGAGAGAGTTTCTTTGATATTCAAGAGATAAACACTGACGAACCGAAAAGCAGCCAATACAAAAATCATTCATATGGGCATGATGATATTCATTGCTCATAACACCATATTAAATTAAGGTAAACCCCATTTTCCAAACCTTTTGCATAGTACTATGAGCTAGGTCACTAACTCATGTAAGAATAACACTTCCTTGGTTTCAATCTCACCTTGTTTGAGATACTTTGGTTGGTTGGTTTGGTTGGTAAGAAAATTTCACTGAAGTTTAGCAGAGAAGTAAAAAAAAATTTCAAGAAGTTTATCAAGCTATCAAACCAGTTTTCAAGAATTCTTCCAAAGTTTAAAGAATTCTTGGTGATAAATCACTCGGCCACCATGTGTTAACATCCTTAAAAACACAATTCTCCACTCTTCAAACACACTTGCCACCATATATAATATAAATTTATTTTTAGAACCACTTACACGAGTCGATTATTCGTTTTCTCACTGTTTTGTTTTCCTCTCTCTCTCTCTCTCTCTCTCTCTCTTGCATTGATGTGATTTAGAAGATGCATAAGTGTGCGTGTATTAAACGTCAAAAAGTTTCACGATTGCCAATAAGCATAAATTTTTGATTGTATTATTGACAAAGAATTTGAAACACAGAAACAACTTCCGATAAACTGAAAAAAGAACACTAAAGGGTGTTCCGATCAAAATTTGGACAAACAGTAAAGTGTGTGAGTCGATCAAAGTTTTATTTATAAGTCAAATTGTTTTTCTTTTTCAAGTTCAGTTAACACAGAATAACGGAGAAATATTCAGCTAAGCTTCCTTTTTACCGAATGCGAATTGCCGGGTCTTTGGTTCAACACCTGCCATAAGATTTTGTACATTCTCCTTGTCCACTTTATTCGCAGCAGAACGTCAGTTTGCTTTGAACTGTTTCTCGCTCACAACAGCTTTTTGAGTCTTCTTAAAGTTCCGCTTGACGATGGCCCAATATTGTTCGATTAGAAGGAGCTCTGGCGTGTTCGGAGGGTTCTTTTTCCGTAATGGCAAGATGTCAAATCCGGCCAAAATAGAACGGAACAATTGTGTCGCTTCAGGAAAGGCAGTAGACATGTTTGTGAGCACTCGCTCAGATAAACTTCTTTGTTGACGGTTCCGGTTGCAATGAAAACGTTGCTCTTCAATCCACAGGTACAGATGGCCTTCTACACCAGATATTTCTTCGCGAACTTTGACAGTTTAATGAGCTTGAAAATATGTGCCTGCTTCCGCCGGCTGTGCCGGCTGCCGTATAAATTTTCTGTCCAGGAAGCTGTATAAAGTCTGGCTTGACTTAAGTTTCATCGTCATGTACCACGCAATCAAACTTCGACAGCATCGTCGTGTACGACTTTCGCGATCGTGCTTTGGCCGACGTGGTTTGTTTATCGTCGCGATTTGGAGTCACCACATTCTTGTAATTTGACAGTCTAGCTCGTTTTTTAGCTCTATCTATGGTTGAAGGCCCCACTCCCAGCTTTTTTGCAAAATCTCGGACGGAGAGGTTGGGGTTTCGCTCGAAACAGCGGGCAACTCTTTTTGCCGTCGCTGTGGCTTCCGGCTTTCGATTTCTCCCCGATCCAGCTGTCCAGGCTGTCGACAAATGTTCACCGAACGCTTTTAATACGTTGGTTTCAGTTAATTTAGCCACATTCAACAATTTCGCCAGCTTGGCGTGAGTGAAGTTTGGATTTTCGCCATGCACGTGCAAAATTTTAATGCGTTGCTTCACTTCCTTCGACGACATTTTGATAACTGAAGTGCTAATCTCAAAATCAAAATAGAGGCATGATGCTACACGCACACATCTTCAAAATGAGGGGTGTGCAAATTGTTTTAATGCACGATAAAAGGAATTGCGTCAAGTTTAAGTCGACCAAATTCTTTACAACCCTCGATAAGTCGAACCTTTAATTTACAAAAGAAGAGTAAGAAATGTAAATATTCATTCTTTGACTGTAAAAAATGACCGAAAAATTTATGATAGTCCAAAAACATTGCAAGGGGGGATATTTCAATGGCCTTTTAAAAAATCTCAACACTATAGTACAGTAAACAGTCGGATGCTGAATCGATCAAATTCAGTTGGTAACTGTAAAGCGCTACTTTGCTCGAATCGACAATGACAAGTGGCAAATCGAGTTGATCGACTCGTCTTCTATAATTGATCCCTATGTTAGGGTACATTTTTTAAGGATTTTCACTCCGCATCTTATCCAAACTGAATTCTTGGTCATAACATTGTAATAGGGCTTCATATGCTGATGTATACTTCAGCAGAAATTTTTAATATGAGTGTGTTGTGCAGAAATACACCATTAATTCTGTGGAGCCTCTTTAATTTTCCCTGAACGATCCTCTAGATTCCTTGAAGTATATTTAGCTTCTCATGGCGGTAAGCTGCATTTTGCAAAATATCAATTTAACAACCAACTAATAACTCATGAAAAAATCTTACAACATTTGGAGATCAAGAACTCAATAATTTACTGAGGTCTTTTGATTTTTCTTGAGCACATATTCTTTCGGAAAATATCTTTGAAAAAAATCATTGGTCTTTTAAAAATGTTCAACCCTATCATCAAATTGCTTTCATAACACTGTATTCGTGCAACGGTCAATCACCACTCCTCTTCTATCATACCCAAACCTGTTGGGGTTTGTTACTGTGGTGGTAAAAGATATTTATAATGTTTTGAAAATGGAAATATCTTCTCAGATCGTCAGTTGAATGGAAAAGTCGCTTTCAATCTGTTCATCCCCGGTCCAGCTCCGCCTTCTTCACGATAGTTCTGTCAATTCAACCGGTGCTCTCTGAAGGACGCTTGATTGCTTTACTGGTGAGATAGAACTACGCTTTTTGTACATCTGCACAATCCTAGCGACCGACCGTATCTTTGTGAAGCTGGACAATATCGGCTATATCACGCCAGTTTTGTGATGTTCAATAATCAAATTTCGTATGCTGATCAAAATTTGTGGTTTTTTTGGTATTTTGCAACAAATAACTTCCAATTTCGAACACGAAACCTAAATTCCGAGCACGAAAACTTCAAGAGCACTAAATGACAGCTAGACACAATGCAATCTTATGAATATCGCAAATTTATTTCGCTGAGTGTAAGGCTGTATTCGAAAAAAATGAGACACAAACATTTCTTTGTTACTTTTTACCGTGTACATTACACCCAATAGTTGAAATGGTGGCAAAAAATGCTCCATGCCATAATTTTTCGTGAAAGTCGCTTGATTCGAAAAAGCAAGCAATTTTCCCATCTTGATCCCCTCAGTATCCAATGGAAACGGTAAAAAACAACAAACACTGTTTGTCTGGGAGCCAAGTATCCTATTCGGAAGACCACGTGAACGCATCGATTCGTTTTAATCCCCCCTTGAATAGTTTAATACCCTCAGGCTCGTTTGTCAATCCGCTCACTGACAGCAAACCGTCACAACAAACCGGTGCGCTTCTTTTTCTGCTCGTCGCATTCCCAGGTTCGGATACTCGGTTGTCACTGGTACCGGCCACCCGTCACTCCAAGACGCCAAGCCGACTCTCGTAGCCGGAGACGGAGAGGACTTCACACTTTAACAAGATTACGATACACTACTCACCTGTCACCGTAACGTGTTGTGTAGTTGTCAGTCGTTTTTCTTCCATCCTTCCTTCCTCGCGCTTCCCTGGTCCCGTTGTTCGGCCGGTCTTGTCTACCTCTCATGTACCGATTTCCAGGTAATGCGTGAAGTTTTTTTTTGTTTCTCACCACCTCCAACGTGCGCTCATCAACCTCTCATTAGCGAAGAGCGCGCGGTGCGGCGGCTTACGGGCCCTTGTAATCTCTGCTGTGGTACCTCCGCGCACCTCGGGAGTCTGTGCATACATCCATATAGAATTAATCTTATCGACAAAAAGTGTTATCCGATCCTCTTCGGGGAGCTTTGTTGCCCAGCTCACACGTCATCATCATCGAAGCCCGCAAGGCAGGGCAAGAAGCTACGATTCTCTTATGAATGAACATCAATTATTGATTTGTTAATTGATTTCTTTCTTCGCAGTTAGCAGCCGTAATCGACGTAGGAGCTCCTAGCGCTTTCGATCCCAAACATAAACTCTGTTCGGATTTCGAAAAGCTGAATTGAAGTAACATTCGAACCTGGGCCTGGGATGCCGGCAGACCTCAGGAAAAGTAGGGCACGAGGGAAAAGGGAGCGTGACCTGAAGTGTCGGTATTATCACTCCAGCTCACTGCGGTTGCTTCGAAGAGTGTGGAAAAGTATTGTAGGATGGAGTGAATTTGGACAGTCTCGCTACTTTATTTAAACGCGTTTATTGAAATGTGAACGAAAATGTGTCAGTGGCCATCAAATGGATTGTCTCTCCAGAGTATGAAAACTATTGCAATAACTTATGATGATGATGCATGTTAGCTGTTAAAACAGATCTGTTCAACTTTTTTTTAAACTTAAGAAACTTTATCGTTGCTATATACAGTGTTAATTTCAGTATGTAGTTTGCAATTGTTTCAATTTGATGAAAATGTCATAACCAGCTAAACCGAGCATCGAAAAAATATCCTGTTGATTGTCATATGTTCAGACTAATCTGTCGGAAAGGGAAATGCTAATGAAGAAAACGGAATAGCGGCATGAAGCAAGATCAGGCCGAAATAGAGTAGAACTCTATTTAGACACCCTTGTTTATATGTTTCACCATTTATAGTTCCAAAAGTTCCCTGCAACTGCAAATTGACGTTTTATGTTTGTGTATTCTTTTTTTATTCTTGTGAAAAGCCTCTGGAAAGTCATACTTGGGCTTGGCGAAGGCCTTAACGAAAGCTTCTTCATCCACCACGATGCAATGGGTCAGCAGCGCTGCGTAGAGCTCCCGGGCATGAGTTTTATCAGTGACATTTTGCTTCTCATTCCTGTTTGGGAAGTACTTCACTTTCTAGGCATGTAGATCAGACCGTTACATCGGTTTGTGCACAAAACAGATCGACACTTTCGTTTTTGTAGCAGCATATCGGATAAACATTTTCTAAGACCTTCTTGGCCATCTTGGAATAAAGCGGGCCATTTTTGCCACCTCATCCTTCCTCCCATTTGATAGTCAAACGCTTCTTAGAGATTTTTTTTTCCATCTATGGGATGCATTCGGATTGGCAGTATAAGTGAACACATTCTTTTTCACACAAGATCTGCTGTTCTGAAGCTATGGCCGTTCTTTACGGATTGTTCTGAAACATGACAGGCGTTAACCATACACGTTGAAACTTTGCTCAAATTTTCAAAATTTTACACATGGTTGAAAAGTTACTGAAAAATTTGAGCGCGCTTACTTACTTAATTTTGTTTGTCTAGTTGTACCTTTCAACTTTTAGCAACGTTCTGGATACTGGGTTTGCTATAGAGTTGCGCCAACTTTCTTCTTTCTTCTTCTGTATACGCCGTTTTCACATACACCGACAAAGTTGCCCTAACTACTCGTCGTTCTAAAACTCCCTATATAGATAGGGCTTGTAGATCCTCCTAGAGTATTGTCCCCGTAAAAACTACCGGTCTGATCAGTGGATCTGTGTCTTGTACCTGTTACAAATAGTACGAGAGTGAAGTTTACCAGACCTTGGGGTCTTGTTGAGTCTATAGTAAGCTATCTATCTTAGCGTTCCAACTTTTTGCTTCCGCAATTAGCTTATTTCTGCTGTCATCTTAGTGTTCTAAACGCACTTCCACAGTAATTAATTAAGAGCTTTCGATGCCAGGTACCATTATTGCATTAGCATGATTGTGTGGCAAGTACAATCATACCCTATGCCCAGGGAGTCGAGATATTTTACTTAACGAAAAATTTCTAGACCACACCGGGATTTGTAACCGCGCTTTTACCGACTGAGCTAAGGAAGGATCCAAAAGTAAGCACAACTTTCGGGTTATTAAACGTTTATGATATTATCTGAAATCACCACTTCTTCTACCACCTCGAACTCATCTGCTTCGATAATCTCACTTTGGCCTGTGTGAGCTCTATCGTGTTAGGTTCCTCATGCCAGCAGATACTTAGACAACGACGTGTTCACTCTTAGTCCAACCTTTTTCGCTTCACGTTTTAGCTTGGTTTACTACTCAGCAACCACCTGGAAAGTTCTTCCGACGATATCCACGTCGTCAGATAAGCAAATGAATTGTCTAGATTTATTTGAAATCGCATGTTAAAGCCCGGATGTTCTAGCGCAATGTAGAGATCATCGCCTTGCTGAAGTCCTCAAGTCCGGCAACGCATGTGATATCTTCACACAGCACTGTATATAATGCATCGTTGCCTTGAACAGTTTAGTCAGTTTCCCCATAGCTCTTCACGATCATACTTGCCAGCTGAAACTTTTACTAAAATTAAGGGGAATGGTAGTTCTAAATTTTGAAACATGTCCAAAAATGTGCAAAAAGAGTGAAATTATTATCTGTCACCCATCTTCATTCATATTAGTCATTCAAGACTCTCCAAATTGTCCTGGAGTTCAGGTCAAATGATCTACTAGATCAACCATGATTAGGCTACTGCCATTAGCAACGCAGCGTACCCAAGCAGACTCAAAGAAGCTACGCAAACGGATTACAATGTATTTCCTTCCATATAAGATGTTCTAGGTTCTCCAAATTGTGCTGGAGTTTAGATAGGTCGTTGCCGTTAGTTCAACCAAGACTAATGTAATGACCCTGACTTTGTATAATTTTTTTTTTTTTTTTTATCATTTATTTGTACAGGCTCAATCGAATCAACTTTACAGAGCCAAATTTTCATGTTTTTATACATCATTTATCTTAAAACTAAAGTTAGGGGGATAAAACCGATTACTCGCGGCCGTCTCGAGGTTAATAGGAATTACAAATTACGGATGGGAAAGAGGGTGGGAATTTAAAGTATGGTTTACCTAACACATTAAATTTAAATTCTAAATTATTGAAACATTTATAACTATACAATTTATGGTTTTCTTTTGACTTGAACATGTTTTGAAAAAGAAAAAAAACACATACACATACACAGATAAAAAAAAAAACTTAAAATAAACATACAGGTTAAACTAACTACAATCTAAGACTAATGTTAGTCAAAAACACATAAATGAGTTTCATGTACTCCAAATCACGTACAGCCAAAATATCTCGAATTGGCACATTGGGTTGTCTACCTCGAGCCCGAAGGGAATCATAAAGCTCAGATCTGACTCCAGAATGCTCAGCACAAGACCACATAACGTGATCTGCGTCCTGATAGCCTTGTCCACACTCACAGAGATTGCTGTCGCTCAGCCCAACCCGGTATAAATGAGCGTTCAAAGAATAATGATTGGACATGAGGCGAGACATGACACGAATGAAGTCTCGACCCACATCCATTCCGCTAAACCACGATTTCTTCGACACCTTTGGGATGATAGAATGTTGCCATCGCCCCAAATCTCCTTTACTCCATTTATACTGCCAGCTGACGAGTGACTGTTGACGAAAAATAGTAAAAAATTCGTTGAAGGCGATTTGTCGATCATAAATATCGCCTTCCATAGCGCCCACCTTTGCAAGCGAGTCCGCTTTCTCATTGCCCGGAATTGAACAATGAGATGGGACCCATACAAAGGTGATGATAAAATAACGCGAAGATAAAGCACTTAGAAGCTCCTGTATTTTCATGAGAAAATACGAGGAGTGCTTTACCGGCTCAATGAGCGAATAGCCTCTATAGAACTGAGACTATCCGTGAAAATGAAGTACTGATCCGGTGTTAGTGAGGCAACAATTTCTAGCGTAAAATGTATTGCCGCTAATTCAGCGACATATACGGAACAAGGAGCTTGAAGTTTACGGTTGGCGCTATAAATTTCATTAAATATTCCAAAGCCTGCTGACTCCTCTATCAATGATCCGTCAGTGAAAAACGATTTAGTGGAATCAACTTGGCCAAACTTTGCAGCAAATATCACAGGAGCAATCATAGGACGATGATGTTCTGGGATTCCACGAAGCTCCTGCTTCATGGATAAATCAAAATGAACCGAATTGTCGAAATCGGAGAAGCAAACACGGTTGGAAATGTTCGGCGAAGGGCTGACATCCTGTGTTATGTACAAATGGTACAAAGTCATGAAGCGCGTTTGAGGATTCAACTCAAGAAGCTTCTCAAAATTTTCGATCACCTGGGGTTCATAACTTCACACCTGGTGAGGAGCCGGAGAGATAATTCTGAAAACCGATCCGAGAGTGGCAACATGCCAGCCAGCACTTCAAGACTCATGGTGTGAGTCGAGTGCATGCAACCTAACGCGATACGAAGACACCGATACTGAATACGTTCCAGTTTAATGAAGTGCGACCGAGCCGCTGACTGAAAACAAAAACTACCGTATTCCATAACCGACAAAACCGTTGTCCGGTACAACGTTAGAAGATCTTGTGGATGAGCTCCCCACCAGGTCCCGGTAATTGTGCAGAGAAAGTTGATCCTTGGCTGGCACTTTCGCTTCACATACTCAATATGGGATCTCCAGGTGCACTTTGAATCGAACCAGACCCCAAGATATTTAAAGGACATAGAGTGAGTTATCGGCTTACCCCAAATTTGAAGCTTTGGTTGTGCTGGGTTATGCTTCCTTGAAAAACTACCAACTCAGTTTTCTCCGTAGAGAATTCGATACCTAGCTCTAGAGCCCAAGTAGACAAATTGTCTAAGGTATCCTGTAAGGGTCCTTGCAGATCGACCCCATTGGGTCCCGTGACAGACACTACGCCGTCATCTGCAAGTTGTCTCAACGTACAGTTGTCACCAAGACAACCGTCAATGTCTTTGACATAAAAATTATATAAAAGGGGGCTTAAACATGATCCCTGGGGAGACCCATGTAGCTAAATCGTGAAGCTGTAGAGGTTCCATGAGAAAAGCTCATATGTTTCTCTGACAGCAAATTGTACAAAAAATTATTCATTAATGGTGAAAAGCCACAAGCGTGGAGTTTATCTGAAAGAACTTCAACAGATACTGAATCAAAAGCCCCTTTATGTCCAAGAATACAGAAGCCATTTGCTCTTTTTTAGCAAAAGCTAACTGAATATCTGTGGAAAGCAACGCGAGACAGTCGTTCGTTCCCTTACCCCTACGGAAACCATATTGAGTATCTGAAAGCAGGTTGTTCGTCTCAACCCATTTGTCCAGACGGAAAAGGATCATTTTCTCCAACAACTTTCGAATACAGGATAACATCGCGATGGGTCGATAGGAGTTGTGGTCGGACGCGGGTTTACCAGGTTTTTGAATGGCAATAACTCTCACCCGTCTCCAATCATCCGGTACAATGTTGAGTTCCAGAAACTGATTAAACAAGTTCAACATGCGCCTCTTCGCGACGTCTGGGAGGTTCTTAAGCAAGTTGAACTTGATCCTATCAGCCCCTGGAGCCGTATTGCCACACGAAAGGAGTGCGAGAGAGAACTCTACCATTGAAAAGGGTTGGCTAATCTCATCTATCGAATTCGTGTTTTCGCGAGGAATCATCCGTGCCGGCACAGAATCTGGACAAACTTTTCGAGCGAATTTGAGGATCCATTGGTCCGAGTACTCTTCGCCTCGTTGTTCGTAGTTCGGTTACGCAACCTTCGCGCCGTGTTCCAAAGAGTACTCATGCGACGTTTCGCGCGATAGCCCGTTCACGAATGTTCGCCAGTAACCGCGTTTCTTGGCCTTGATGAGGCTCTTAAGTTCGCGTTCGAGAGCCGTGTATACTTCGAAGTGCTCAGGTGTTCCACGTTTACGGAAAACTTTAAACGCGTCGGACTTTTTACGGTAAACCTCGGTGCATTGCTGATCCCACCATGGAGAAGGAGGTTTCCTGCGAAATGACGTTCCTGGAACTGGTCGAGTTTGAGCTTGAAGCGCGCTGTCTAAGATCAGGTTGGAGAGGAAGTTATATTCTTCCAGCGGTGAAAGCCTTTCTACCGTCGTTACGGCTTCATCTACTGCTGTCCTAAACTTTGTCCAATCGATGTGACGGGTAAGATCATACGTGACGTTGACAGATTTCGACGGATTGAACCCGGTGGCAACCGAAATTTTTATGGGCAAGTGATCACTACCGTGGGGATCTTGAATCACATTCCATGTGCAATCCAACGATAATGAATTCGAGCAAAGTGTGAGGTCTAATCTACTGCCAACTGAGGATGTACCAGCCAAACGTGTTACTTCTCCATTGTTAAGAACTGTCATATTGAAGTTGTCACAGAGGTCATATATCAGGGAAGATCGGTTGTCATCGTACAGTTCTCCCCAGCCTGTACCGTGAGAGTTAAAATCTCCCATGACCAACCGCGGAGCAGGAAGAACCGAACAAATATCTGAGAGTTGTTTTCGGTTAATGGAGGCTCTAGGAGGAATATAAACGGAAGCAATGCAAAGGCTTTTATTTTTAATAACAGCCTGACATGCGACAACTTCAATACCTGGAATTGGAGGAAAATTCACTCTATAGAAGGAGTAGCACTTTTTGATCCCCAAAAGTACTCCCCTCCACGCGAATCCTCACGATCAAGACGAATAATATTGAAATCATGAATCGGAAGATTGATTTCGGAAGAGAGCCATGTTTCACAAAGAGCGAATGCATCACAACCGGTAGTGTGAGCTAAAATTTGAATGATTCCAATTTAGGAATCAAACTTCGACAATTCCACTGTAGAACAGTGATCAAATCCCTGACCTCATTTGGAAAATTATCCATCGAAGGAAATGATAGCTGCAAGGATGGGCCACTTTAATGTTAATTTCTGCAAAAAAGTTTTCACAGTGGGAAGCATTGCCATAACAATGCTTTTGAGAGGGTCAGAAATTTCGAGGTACTTAAAGATACCTTCGGCAATGTCATCAAATGAGAACAGCCCACTAGAGGAGGGGGCTTCTGTTCTTAAAATTGGGGCTTCAGGGGTTTTGGATGTCCCCGGGAGAGATGGAAAGTCCTGTGTGTAGTTAGTACTACGAAAACCAGGTGGATTAGGATTTTCCTTTTTTCCACCTTTCCTTGAATTGGGCAAGCTGGTCTCGGGCTTCTTTTCAGCAACTTTCCGTGGGCGGACGCGTCTCCGCTTCCTTGAAGCACCTTCCGGAAAGGTGAACGATGTTCCCTCTTCAGCCGAATCAAAGTCAGACTCGTCATCTGACAGAGGAGCAAAGGGATTTGTATTGGCATCGGGTGATGGTGAGGCTTTTTTAACCATTTCAGCAAATGATTGCCTGGAACGCTGTTTCAGCGAGCGTTCTAATTTTTCCCCGCGTTGTTTGTACGCCGGGCACGATGAGAGAGCATGAGGAGGAGTTCCTTTACAAAAAGCGCATTTAGGTGTGCTGTCTGCGCACGCGCCATCCTCATGCTTCTCCCCGCAGTTGGAGCAGCGCGCCTTATTGCCGCAATGGGAGGTCGTATGTCCCATCTGCTTGCACTTTTCGCAGATCATGACCCGAGGTACAAACAATCGCACAGGTAGCCGAAGTTTTCCCAACTCGACGTATTGGGGGAGGGCTGAGCCAGAGAAGGTCACGCGAAACGAGTCTGACGGTGTAAACTTTTTTCGCCCTTGTTGGTCGACACTGTGCCAAGTTGGCGCACATCAAGTATCTTTACTGGGGAAGCAGAGGGTTCTTAAATCGACCAACCCCCGCTTCAGCAGGATCTCAGGGGTCAGACTCGTTTCGGAGACCACACCTTCAATTTCAATACCCCGAGCTGGGATATACACTCTATATTCTAGAGTAAAGAGCTGGGAGACAGCAATCTCATTAGCTTGCTTGAGATTGGACACAACGACCCGAAGTTTATTGGGTCTGACTTTAATTATCTCGGTCACGGCCGAGAATCGCTTCGTCAGATCATCAGAAATCTGACAAACATTTAGAGGTTTCTGATTTGGGCTGAAAATAAACAACCCATGGCCCAGTTGAACTATCTGGATAAGCACGTGATCTGGTAACTCTATGAGCTACCTCATCATTTTCAGTGCCATAGATGATTCATCTTGCGATAAATCATCCATGGCTCGCTTGTGGGAGCTTATCACGCTCAACCACTAACGTAATTATCTACAATCAATCACAGATAAACAAACTAAACCTAAAAAAAAAAATAAACTAAAACTAAGTTCACTCTCACACACCTATCAATCACTCTCCACACTCACACACACACTACGATGAAAATGACTCAACTTATCTTATATACTACTAAAAAAAACTTATCTTATAAGTATCACGGATCTACTGCAGCAGGGCGACGAATGTGTGCTGCTGCTGCCGAGCGACGATGAGTGACCGCGTGACCGTCTAAGCGATGACGGTGATGTTGCTGATCGGTGGTAGTTGGTGGATGGAAGAATGCACGCTACACACGATGGGCTGCTGGTATGCGTGCCGTATAGATGCGGGACAATATGGCTTCTCGATCGTAGGCAATATTGCTAATTGCAATCAATGACGTTGTTGCACCACTTATCACACAATGTCCTCTTCTTCAGCAAACCAAGATTGGTTTAACTCGCGACGATTTCACTGGCGATCGACAAAAACTAATACTGAAGACTGTAAACAACTCGTAAAAAGCTTCCAAAGCAACGGAAAGCGGACCGAACGAACTG
>JASCZW010009042.1:0-45491 GCA_034211315.2 Aedes japonicus
AGTATCATCATTGCATCAGCATGATTGTGTAAAGCAAATCAAGAAACTTTTCTAATGTTTTTAAGTATGAAAAAGTTGCGCCTTCAAAAACAATCGATCAACAGGAAAAGGTAGCAATACAAACAACTATGCAAACGCGCCCCGAAACAGTGGTATGGATGAGAGTACGAGGATGACGTTAATATAACAAATTTATCATAACAAATCACGAAATGCATGAAGCGTTTTGACCTTAATTCCTCGCTACCAATGTACCTTCTGAACGTAAATCAGGATCGAAGCATAAGGAACAAAGTAGTGCGTAAACACACAATTGACGATCTCTTGTGTGATGTGACAAAAGATAGATGCTGATAGAGGTGCAACAGGAGGGCGTCATGAACTTGCTGGTGATTCTAAAACGTCTAAAATCAGCACACCACTGGCAACAACACGATGTCTCCATCTAAGGCAGATGGCGTGAGACGGATACAATTACAGAAGAAGTACCATAACCAGTTTTACATATGTTGAACAAGGAGAAATAAATAAAATAATAAACAATGGCAACAAATAAAATATGTGTGTTTACTAGCTATAGCTAATAGGAATTCGTTTTCGCGTTTGAAGATCACCTGGTGTGGAATGAGTGCTTATTTGAGGCCGAAAGCGAAGAGCGTCGCCCCCAACCCGCCCGTTGTACTCAAAACACCTAAAGTAGATTCACCTTCCAGCATTGTTCTGGAAGAATCGCCTATCCCTAATACTCCTGAAGTTGTTGCCTGCGTTATCGTTCGCCCATCTGTGTCTGACCTCTCGTCTCTCGCTACTGAACTGACACCGCTTTCTGCTCTCTATCGGAACCAAGAGAATCAACCGTTCCGTTATCAGTGTATTATAACAACGTCGAATGGATGCACCAAGTCTAACAAGTTTATTTTTGGTGACTGCTTCGCGACTACGACGTCACGCGTTCAGACGGAAACGCAAGCCCAGAATGACGTTAGGAAAAGCCAGAGCTGGTCATCTCAGTGATAATCTCGCGCCCGTTGCGACCGAAGTAACGCGACAAGAATTTCCCAAGAGGAGGTGGAACGCTCATTGCTGTTAGAAGAGCTTTTTTAAGTGCTCCTGTGCAACCTGACCGATGTGACTTCACCGAACAAATTGCTGTTAAACTGTCTCTTCCGGACTAGATATGGTTCATGCGCGGAATTTACTGAGGCCCATAATAGTACGAACATGGCACTTACTCGCACCTTCCGTACTGTGTTCAGCAAATAATGAATAAAGAGACCACGATTCTGTGATGATTCTTGGCGACCATAATCTGCCTCATCTACTCTGGTCATTCGACGAGGACCTAGACTCAACGCCTGAAATAAATGCATCAACCGAACAGGAGCTTGTATTCACTGGAAAACATGATTACAGTGGATTTCGCGTTATCTGCGATGTGCGCAATATCAACGGAAGACTTCTCAGACTTGGCTTTCGTAAGCAACAGTAATGAAATTGACTTATTCGAAGCACCATTCTCAATTTTACCCTTGACCGTCACCAAAAGCCGTTCATCTTACGCGTGAACACACGTGAAGTGCCTTAAAAATGTCCACGCAACTTCGATTTCAAACCGATGTGACTAGGAACTAGATTTTTTTCACGGTGCCAACTTTAACGCTGTGGTTGCCACATTCTGCTGCGTAGTACTTCCTCAGAAACCATAGTCAGACACCTGTCAACTCTCCGCAAAACGTTATCATCGCCGGTCAAACAATCAACCGTAGTGAAATACTGAACTTCGACTACCGCTGGAACGTTCTTCGTAAGACTAGCTGCCGCCTTCTGCGTCATCGAACTGCTGACAACAGCTCAATTTTGCGCAGGCTTGAGGCTGAATCACCGAATATGTATCTTTTTCTTTCCGTGAATATATATTTTCCGAATCCAAGAACAGCGTTGGCGCGGATCTTTCATCTTTCTGGCGCTTCTGTTAGTTGCTGTAGAACACACACAGTCCATCCCGCCGGAAATGTCCGCCAGGTGGCGCGTCCAGTCGAACTTTCCGCTGATTTCCACCGAGTTCTCCAGAGTTGTTGAACACCTTGCCCCTCATACGATGTGCCATTTCCTGCGTCCAACCTTCACCGTAGCAGATATCACTAGTGCACTGAGTAGTCCGTTGAACCTTCTCGAAAGGTCCTGGACTTACCTCCCATTTTTATTCGTCGATGTGCTGAAGTACTTGCACTACCTGTGTGTTGATTATTCAACACCTGTCGCTATCGGAGACCACCTTTTCCGGAAGTATGGAAGTTGTCTGCGATCAAGCACCCATACACATAAGCTGGAAACATCCATGATGTAAAGAAATTACTCCATCGCTAAAGCTACGTCCGGAAAATAACTGGAAAAATTCTGAGCACTATGTTTTGTAACAAAATGCTTAGGTTAAGCAATTTAGCGTGAAACATACCGTTGAGGCAGGTTTTTCTTTGCAGTAATTTCCATAACTAGTCAGGCGTGCATAAACGTCATGTACCAAAACAATGAAGCGTAGCGAACAGGAAGTGCGTGCAAAACGCATTGTCCAGTTTTTTCAAAATATCGCTGATGGGTGCAAAACTACCACGTACCGTCACTCGCAGCAGAAGAGTTCCATCCAGCACTATTTACAATGTTCTAAAAAGGTATTCCGAAACTGGTACAGCTGATTTTCATCGACTATCAGGTCGTCCAGTCCGTATCAACGTCCAAAGGTCGTGAATGTTGTAGAAAAGGTATTTAAGAAGCAACCGGATATTTCAGTTCGCCAATTATCATCGAAAATGAATATTTCAAAGTCAACACTCAGTGATATTAAAATTAACAAACTACGTATCAAGGCGAGAACAAAAAGATCGTGCCAAAGTATGTTAAGGACCGTTGCTCGTGCGAAATCAGGCGCTCGTTTTGTTCTCGACAAGTCACGTCAAAAGTTCTTATAATTGATGATGAGACGTATGTTCCATTTGACCCACAAGAAGTCCCAGGACGAAAATTTTACCACAGTTCTAATCCCAAAGAAGTTTCGTACGATGAAAAACCAGAAGAAAAATCTAAATTTTTCAAGAAATACCCCGTGGCAGGCCATGGATCAATTTGGGAACGTGTCTGGAGCCATATATTACAACCGGAACAATTAATGCAGAAATTTATCTCAACGAATGTTTGAAGAAGTGCTTTGATTCCGTTCATTCGTAAGCATCATTCTACCAACAGTGTTTTATTTTGGCCAGACCTGGCATCGGTACACTACGCAAAAAAGAGTACTTGAGTTCCTTGGGCAAGAAAATATTGAATTTATCCCGAAATCCAAAAATCCACCGAATTTGCCAACGTCAGACCAATTGAAGAATTTTGGTCAATCGGTAAACAGGAGTATTCTAAGAGACATATGCCACCAAAAACCTCACTGATTCAAGTGATCTGGAAAAACTTGCAGCTGATGTTAGCAGAAACTCATGGACAGCACTCTCATGGACCACGGTTACTCCATGCTTACCAAAATATCCAAATCAGGAGTAGAATGCTAAGTAAACATACTCACATCTCTGTATACTTATATATCTTGAATCTGAGCAATAAATAAGAATTTTATCATTATTTCAAAAATAAATAATATTATTTTAATTTTTCCCATTACTTTCCGGACATCCTTTATTACAATTATTTCCTGCTTAGCCAAGACACTTGAACTTTGATTCATGAAGAGGATGTATTCTGTGCTGCTAAGGCCATGATTTTGCAATGTCCATACGGCTTAGCGAAGAATCGCTCTACTGCTACAAACCTAATGACATATGTGGGTGCACCGTAGGTTGACCATGTTGACTGTATCTACATTGACTTCTTCCAAAGCGTTCGATAAAGTACCTCACGAATTATCAATGAAAAGCCTGAGAAACTAGTATTTTCTAATTGGCTCAGTATGTGGTTAGATTCATACCTTCTAGATCGATCCGTCACGCGAAGTTTGGAAGTTCCTATTAAGTCAAGCGGTTAAGTCTGTATCCCATTAATCCGACACCTTCAAATCATAGTAACTCTTTGAAATATTGAAATGTAAGAATGAAAAATTTGACTGTGGTATAGCAGAGAGTCTATGATGAAAAAGACTATGGTTGATGTTTACATTTCATGTTTAGTATTCAAGATGGCGATGAAAGAAAAACAAGTGCGCGAGCAAATTTTATACGGGCGTACGGCAAATCCTGACTTATCAATACGGGACTTTGTGAAACATTGGATTTGCCTAAATCCACTGTTCACGATGTGCTCAAATCATTTTCGGAACGTTTGATCGGTGGAGAGGAAACCGAGAAGTGACAAAAACATTGGACGCACTGATCCTGTCATGGACCGAAAGGTGAAAAGGATATTAACGAAAACCCTAATCTCTCCATTCGAACGGTGGCTCGTAAAATAGGGATGTCGCCTGATTTTGTCCAAAAATCAAACAACGTTTGAGACTCTAAGTCGTATAAAGTAAAACAGTTCCAAATCGCAACGACAAACAGAACTTGGCAGCAAAATCACGGGCCTGACGTTTGTACTGCAAATATTTGACGAAGTTTTGCATGCGTTGTTATGGACGATGAAACTTATGTCCTGGAGGATTTCAAGCAGCCTCCAGGGCTAGTTTTTTATTCTGATTTGGACCAAAAATGCCAGCTGAGCATTTCAGAACGAAGAAGGCATCAAAATTTCCCAAAAATACCTTGTGTGACAAGCAATTTGCACGTTTGGCAAAAAAGAGGTAAATCTTTTCGTCAGGCACCCACAGGCACAATCAACAAGGAGATCTATCAGAAAGAGTGTCTGCAGCAGACGATTGCTACCTTCATTGAAAATCACAAAGAAAAACCTTGTTTCTGGCCCGATTTGGCATCATGCCACTATGCTTAAACCAGGATGGAGTGGTACCAAGCAAAACAAGTGAACATTGTGAACAACTCCCTGGGAACATTGTGCCAAACCCCAAACCCGCCAAATTGCTCAGAGCTACGACCAACAATGAGATATTAACTCATGAAGCGGAAGCTTTTGAAAAAACAAGAAATCAAAGACATCAAACACTTCCAGCACATTTAAACAAAGAGCGGCATCTACAATTTCTGAAGAATCTGTACAAAACCCGTAGTTTAGCGCAAAGTTCGAAAATTTTATGCAAATACCAAATAACTATGTTTTGTCTTCACGAATTTTAAAACTACATCCCATGAATCTGGAAATAAAACAACCGACGGAAATATAACGTGAAATTGGTGTTATAACCATGTTTCAGGTGTCCGGATATGACGGATACAGACCTTATGTAACGTTATCCGGCGTGCCACAAGGTAGTCACGTCGGCACTTTGATCTTTACTCTGTTCGTCAACGACTTGAGCCATCGTCTGAATTCACAACCCCTTATGTTTGCCGACGATCTAAAATTTACCAAATCATCAGCTCATTGGATGATTGTGCAGGAATGGAGATGAATGCGGTGAATTGAATGGTTATAAGTTTCCGCAAATCTTTGATGCAACTGAAATTTTATTACGGAGTAGACGGCATCAATCTGGCCCGTGTATCATCATTAAAACTTGGTAGTGGTAATGGACCAGCAGTGCAGTTTGAACGAATACATCACTTCAACCACTGCTCGACTTGTCGCCATGCATGGTTTCTTCCGCCGGAATGTTCAGTTCAGTGATGTGTATGCATTCAAGGCACTTTATTGTTTGCTCGTTCGAAGTGTTCTACAACATGCCGATCAAATCCGTTCATCTCGAAACTCAACTCATATCACTCGTATTGAAAGAATACA
Organism: Aedes japonicus; assembly: GCA_034211315.2. Taxonomy (NCBI): domain Eukaryota; kingdom Metazoa; phylum Arthropoda; class Insecta; order Diptera; family Culicidae; genus Aedes; species Aedes japonicus. The sequence goes on from JASCZW010009042.1 coordinate 5,833, forward strand.
ACGTTGTTTCGTACGTTTCGCTGAGGGCTTGAGGAACTCATAAAAATCCGCCCGCCTCTAAGCTCCTTGCTATGAGGTACCAGGTGGGTTTCCACCGATTGCCCAGATCTGCCAATTCGACAGAGGTCTGCATTGAGTTATCTCAAATCATAATAATCCGCCCACTATGTCACAAAATATTGCGATTGTTTGACTGGATTGGTAGATAATGAAACTCATTGGTACAGGACCAAGTCTCCCGGTTAAAGCTAAAACGATGAGCTTGACATCAATAGAAGCAATACAAGGCTTTCACTATTGTTTGCAGTGGCTTGATTGTGATTTCTTAATTGAGTTGCATTTCAGTGGCTTCCACATGATTTGCAACAGGTGTGCTTCTACGAAGTTGTCAGAAAGCGTGGAATGTATCTATGGGCTTCTATCAGTTCCAAAAATACCGGTATGGGCATAGGTTCTCGTAAGCTCACTCACCGGCTACAAGGCACGCTGTTGCACTGCAACAACGCGCTGAGATGTCTGGGTTCGACCTTTTCGGTCTGTCAGGAATTTTTCGCCAAAGACTACCGGCAGCCGTACACGGGGAGATCTACCTTGGGAAGTATCTGCCAGATGAGTCTGCTTCTTCTGTTGATGCAACACGAAGGCCCACGATCTTCAGAGCCGGATCAGCAAAGCCAACGCGGTTGCTTTCGCACGCAAGGACATGAACCCCCAACGCACTGAACTGCGTCTCCATCATACAATACTGGCTATTATGAAGCAGGCACCACGAAGCCATCCCAAGGAGGCCAACTGAGGAAGACACGAAGACAAAGTGGGCTTCGGTTCAGAAGAAGCTGCAGCCTACTTATTCTGGTCCAAAGTCCTATTAGGACCGTACCTGCGTCACGATATTTCTCCAGTAACCGGTTGAGGGTAGTTTGTCTCCAACCCTCGAATGTCCCACACTTCCAAGGTCTTGCTCCACTTGGTTTAATCCAATCTTGCTGCGCTCCTCCGCGTCTTGTGCCGATCGGATTCAAGGCAAACGCACCATTTTTCGCGGGTTTTTGTCCGACATTCTTCAACATGTCCATGTTTTGAAGACCCAACTGCTTGCAGGTCCCCTTCGAGCATTGTCCACGTCTCATGCCCGTAGAGAACTACTGGTTTTATCAGCGTTTTGTACCAGCGTACACTTTGTACCGAGGGTGAAGCTTGCTCGATGATCTAAGATCTTGTGGAGTCTTCAGTAGGCAGGATTTCCGGTAATAATGCGTCTCCGAATTTTTTGCTGCAGTTGTTATCCGAAGCTTACCAATGATCCGAGGTACACAAACTCATCCACCACATCCAAATCATCTCCGTCGATTTTCACAATTCTGCCAATTCCTCCAGCCAACAGGTACTTAGTCGTCTTTGACGCACTCACCGTCAATCCAACTGCTTTCCGCTTAACGGTTCAGCTTGGTTTAATGTTCAGCTTCTAGCTGGAACGTTCTGCCGACAATGTCCATGTCATCAGCGAGGTAGATGAACTGGCCGGATTGATTTGAAAATCGTACCCCGCATGTTAAAGTCCGCACGTTTGCACAACACTTTCTAGCGCAATGTTCCATATCTCCTCACGATAAATAGTATCGTATGTTATTTATTTATTTATTTATTTACATGGCATAACGTCACAATACTATAACATGAGCGTGATACACAATATCCTCCATAATCCCTGATTCGTGGCTGCTCCTTCCAATCTCTTGGGCACATTGTACCCCTAGGCCTTGCTCCACCTGGTCTGACCATCTTGTCAACGTTGCGTCCCACATCGTCTGTACCAACCTGGATTCCCGCCGAACACCATTTTTTGCAGGATAGTTGCCCGGCATCTCTCGCAACATGTCCCGCCCAGCGTATCCTTCCAGCTTGCCACCTTATGAATACTGCGCTCGTTAGCGAGTTACGCGGCCTGCATGGCATCCCAGCTCTTCATAGTCCTCTTGTACTACACCAAAGATGGTTCTTAACACCTGTCGCTCAAGAACCCGAGTGCTCGTCGCAGGTCCTCTTGAAGCATTGTCCACGTCTCATACCCGTAGAGAACAACCGGTCTTTTAGCGTTTTGTACAGGATGCACTTCGTACGTGAGCTAAATATGTTGACTGTAGTTGCTTGTGGAGTTCCATTGTAGGCACGACTTCCACCGATAATCCGCCTCCGGATCTCACGGCTGTTATCGTTGTCTGCAGTAACCAGTGAGCAGAGATAGACAAATCCATCTACTACCCCGAACTCATCGCCGTCGATCGTTACACTGTTGCCTGTCGGTGCCCTGGCCAGTCTGTCCTGCCGTGGTCGGTTCCGCCTGCCAGCATGTACTTCGATTTGGACTTATATCTTCTAACCCAATCTTCTCTGCTTCGCGCTTTAGTCTGGTGTACTGCCTGCCACTGCCTCAAATGTTCTGCCAACAATATCCACGTCATCGGCAAAGCAGATAAATTTACCGGATCTGCTGAAAATCGTGCCTCGCATGATAAACGCCGCTCGTCCAATGTTGAACAGGAGGCAAGAGAGACCATTACCTTTGACGAAGCCCCTGAGAAATTCGAATGAACCTGATAATCCACCCGATATCCTCATACAGCACTGGGTTCCATCCATCGTAGTCTTGATAAGTCGGGTCAGCTTCCCGGAAAGCCGTGTCTCAACTACCATCTTCCATAGCTCATATCGAAGGAGTATTGTACGTGGAAATTTGATATTTGCAACATTTTGAGGATCTGCCGCAACGGTCAATTTTACCCGTTGTCGATCGATCGTTCACAAAATCGGCTTGATAACTTCCTACATATCTGCTTGCCTGCGTCGTCTTTGTAGGCCACGTTGAGAATAGTCATCGCTTGATAGTTATGACATTCTAACTTGTTACCCTGTTTGTATATTGGGCATATAACTTCCTCTTTCCACTCATCCGGTAGCTGTTCTGTATCCCAGATCATAACCGTCAGTCGATGCAGAGCCATTACAGGATGCGTTGAGCTCTTGTAGAATTCAGGCGCATTCTGGACGATACATTTGCTCCATTTCTCTCGCACTCCTGGAAGAGATGAGTTTGCTGCCTTCGCTTCTGTCTGTATCGCTCCACATTTTGACGAGTTGCTTGCTGCTGAATCAACGCCCGTGCCGTATCTTTCATCTAGAACCGTTTGGCACTCGCCGTCGAACCAATCGTTTCGTCGATTTCTTCCACAAACCCGGTGGCGCCTTCGCTGCGTTGCTGATGGCTGCTTTGACGGTACTCCAGCAGTCCTCAAAAGGGGCTTCGATTAGCTCTTCTCTTCCGGCAACGCTGCTTCAAGGCTTTGCACGTAATTATTTGTGACTTCGCGGCAGTTTCAGTGGTTCGAATTATACCGTGGCAGGCACCGTATCGAAATGTTGTTCACAACAGAAAGTCTTTGACGAACTTTGACCATTGACCAGATAGTGGTCTGAGCCGATGTTGGCGCCGCGATAGCTCCTGACGTCTGATAATATCCGGAGAGGTGTCTTCCATTGATCAAAACATGGTCGATTTGTGATTCGGTATGTCGTGGTGATCTCCAGGTGTATCGATATAGAGCTCTGCTGGACGTAGGTACTACGTATGGCCATGTTCTTGGAGGTGGCGAAATCCCGCGCTGAACTCCGCATAACCGGTCTAAATTCCTCCTCTTGACCGACATGAGTATGGAGATCTCCGATGACGATTTTGACGCCATGGTTTGGGCAGCTGGTTGTATTTTCGCTCAACCTAAGCGTAGAAAGCGTCCTTGTCGTCATCGTTACTCGTATGTGAGACCGGTGTGCGTTGATTTAGCTGACACCGAAGAAACGGCAATTGATTTCAACTTGGCACATTCAGTTGTCGATTGGCACACCAGCCAATCACGCGCGTTTCCATTTCACCCATCACCGATAAAGGCTGTAACATTGATTCTTTCCGAGGAAACCTCCTGCAGTGCTACAATGTCGAACTTGCGGACCCCCAGTAAGCGGGAAAGAATGCTGGTACTCCCGGAGAATTTGAGGGACTCATGCCGATTGTGTCGGTCCGTATTTACATCATGTGCTTCCATTAGCTATATTATTTACTGGTTGGCTTGTAGGGCCTGCACCGAACCTCTGTCTTCCCCGCAGTCCATCGTGCACAGCTCTATTTAGAGTCCCACGCTAGGTCGAGTGACGCCGATCAACCGCCCCTAACATGAAGCAACAGACGCCGTTTGGAGCCACCCGAAGGCGGTGAAGGCCTGAACCTGTACCTTATAGCGGGGGCGACTCGCTGGACAGGACCGTTTGAGGATATTTGTGGGATTTTAGAGAAACTCAACATCCATCAACTGCTTGGCCCTCCATATCCTAGCCCCCGCTGCCTGTCCGGGCACGCCTACGACTCCAGCGTATCTAACCTCAATAACCATAACCTCTGCCCACGATCCGCAACATATGACCCGCTGGTGGCTGCAGGTACCAGCTCCACCTTTCTCCACCACTGAACGGAATGGCCCGGAGCCAGATGTTGTACAGCCGCTAATGAGTGGAGTTACGGTTATGCTTTGCAGTTGAAAGATATAAGTATGCCAAAACTTACTAATGAGTTATTTTTACGTCTTCTACGTAATTTTCACTGCGTTTTCTTCCGGATGCAATCTTGGATGTGGGAAAGAACTATGATAAAATCGAGATGAGCAGACGAAATCGTATATCTGACTCATTGGTGACCGCAACGACACCAGCAGAGAAACACAAAGTTCTGCACTATGGCTGAAAATCGTGCTACTTTGGACTCCGAAGGAAAAAGTTCGCCGAACCCATCTACAAGACATTTATTAGACCAGTAGTTCTCTTCATGCCACGAAACATGGACAACGTGCCCGAGCTTTGAACGGAAGGTGCTGCGTACCATCTGGTGGAGTGGAGATGGAAGACGGAACGTGGAGGAGGCGAATGAACCACGAACTGCACCAGTTGGGCGAGAACCTCCCATCGTACACAACGTCAAAAATCGGGTTGACTACGATGGGCTGACATGTCGAAGAATGTCGGACGACAGTCTTCTGTAAAAATGGTTCTCGAGCAACGAACCAACAAGTACAAGGAGAAGAGGCAGGCAATCTGAGCAAGGTGGGTCGATCAAGTAGAAGGCGACCTGCGGACCCTCCGCAGACAGCGAGGCTGGCGAGTGACAACCATGGACCGATTACAATGGAAACAACTCTCTGTACAGTAGGGCTACACGGTTTTAGTCTGATTGGTAAGAAGGTAAGATTATACTTGCTTCTTTCGTGAATATATAAGATCTTTTGAAGACCCATTCCATGTCCAATGTTTGAATAACATAAATTGTTCGCGTTCAAGGATACTTTGAACCTTAGAGTTAACCTGACGCCCTAAGATGCGTAAACGTTTTCCAGGACAATTCGTTCTTCAAATGTAATGCTTTTGCTGAATTCTTTCCTTACCAAATATATCTTCCAATGAATTTGAACCACATTCTCTAAATGAATGATATCTATTCAGTCCTTATCTCAACTCATCTTTCAAAATATTTGATGATCCTGGTGGCCATTCCCTGATTTTTCAAATACCCAACATTATTTCTGTAGCCACTTCCATGTTCACCTCCTAATCTCCAAAATTCCAAAACGTCGAAACCCAAGCTTCAACATAAACATAACCCAAACCTCCATCGAATCCCACCACAGCCAATAATCACACTCATTCGGCAGCCAAATAAACATCATCATAATATTCAGCGCCGGATTGCTTTCGATCTCACTCAGACTTGCCAATGAGAGTTCCACCAGACCAGCCCAGCCTGCGGGAAACAGCCACGATTTTTTCCCCCCGAAGCGAGCGAAGATCAAACCGGAATCCTGCCGAACGAATCTGAATATGCAGTACAGCACCAGAACTTCCCACGCGAGTCGAGATTTGCCAGCTCACCGACTCGCTGACGGACAGACCGGGATGAATCCGGGAAGCAACCACCTGACATTGACAGTGCACTACGTGGCAAAACTGATGGAATCAACCCCTCCCCCCCCACCTCTCCACATTGCGGCAGTGCGGGGAGGTGAAAGCCTTCAAGCGAAATCATAAGAATCTTGAATTAGGGGAGCTTGAGCTACACATGTTTTCGCCGACCGGGAAATGCAATAAATATTCATCAATCGAAAATCGAGGGATTCTTCGTGGGAGTGATTGCTTACTTTATGTGTGTCATAGAGAATGAAGTTGTTATTCAACGTCGATGATGGATCGTATCGTGGAACGGTTTACCTCGGAGTCAGTCGCGAAGTGGAGATTTTGTCATGAACAATTCGCGATCTGTCGTCACTCGTGGAGTTGCGCACTGTTGTGCGGTTGCAGCTCTCGGGAACAATGGTGCTAACATATACAATGGTTGTCCTGTGGGAAATAAAAATGGCTGCAGAGCGACTCGCGGTTACTGATTAGCATGAAACAATCGACGGTCGGAGGATTCGGTGGTTGCTCACTGGTCGCGGAGTAGAGTTTCGTTTCGCATGCGTTCTGATGTTTCATAACGAAGCTGTTGTGAGCAATTAGTGTCACACGGATGGCGGCGACTTAATTGTCGTTTGACAGGCAGAAATCATCTGTGTTGTTATGACGGGGACATAACAATGTCAACAATGCGAAGGAGGAGATGCGTTGCAACCTATGGGGCCAATTAACGAGGTCACTCGTTGCTCGACAGGTCTATTTTGCTATTACAGTTCGACGAAATTTGAGTCGAGTTGGTCGATTCAATCGACCGCTTGAAAATAAGTGACTGATCTGTCATATTTTGTAGAGTAAGATTTTTTTTTGAAATGCGTTTTTCATCGGTAAGCGGTAAACAGCTGAAGATGGTGATAAATACACTGAACCGCACTTTATTTTGCAGGTGAATTAACAGAAAAATTTCTGTTTCTCGAGTTATTCATGTTAAGGGTCCAAATGTCATTTGTAAACAATGACTTTAAATGTCGATTTCTCTCGAATCCCTAAATCACTCTGGTAAAATGACAGCAGCATCCGTGTAGAAGAATGTTAGTTCTACCATATGGAGTAGCTGAATATAGTAGGATTTATTGTGCAGAGCGTAGTTCAAAGTCTTGAGGAAATCTCTCACAGACACGACCAACTCACCAAACGATGCGGACAGCGATGGAAAAGTAACCTCGCGAAAACTCACGCTGAGTACACTTCCACAACCTGGAACTTTTCAGGACTTAATCCAAATAACACAATAAAAATAATTTTTAGATGTATAATTTTTGCTTATTCTCAAAGGTTAACAGGTAATTAGTTATCATTCATTTCTAGGGTTCTGGTCATTGCACATGTGGCGGTAGCGATTGTTAAACCATAAACAACATTCTGGTATCAGATTCTCTTCTATAAAATTCGCGCTGCGCCAAGCCTCGCACATGCGCTCTCTCCGCTCTCTCTCTCTCTACCTAGTCTGTTACACTGAAAGAAATTGCCCACATATTCATATATCAACAGGCTTCTCGTGGTTCAGTGAGAGACCTCAACGTTTAAAGTCATTGTTTACAAAATGGCTTGAAGGCCCTAATCATGAATTACTCGAGATTTACACTGGGGACTAGAAATTCTACCTCAAGTTGAGTGGTTTCCAGAAATTATTCCTAGAAGTCTAGAAGTATAGAAATAAACTACTCAGAATTTAGGACACATCCTAGTAAGTTCATAAGCAGACTACTCAAAGTTTCAGGAAGATACTTCTTAGAAAATCAGGAAGAGACTTCATCGGAACAAACATCTCAGAAGTATAGAAAGCACTTCTTAAAGAGTGTATTGAAAAGTATTTAGCAACATTCAACAAGTATGTAATTACTCTAAAATGGCGTGAATTTTTTTTAATGTGTGTTTTGACATTTTTGTTTACATGTGAATAAAAGTTATTTAATCGATTGGTTTCGGTTTTAAAGATGAGTCGAATTTATCTGGACACTTACAAACAAATCTGCGAATTTGGTGCTCCGAAAAAGGTGTCACGTGCAACCAAAATTTCAAAACGGGTGAAATTGAACCGCACCAGTGTCAAAACTGTGTTCGAAAAGTTTGATGAGACCCGTTCCGTGAAAGATTTGCCCCGAACTGTCAGTAAACCAGGTCTCAGCCAGCTCGGCTGGGACTTGAAAGTGGTTGAGTACATAAGGAAACCCCCATCGGCGTCGACACGGGATTTGGTCGATCAGTTCGTCGGGATAACTCAACGGATCGATACTCGAAACGCTCCGAAAACGTACAAGAGACAGGAGGTCCGCAGAAGTCCCGTGAATAGCAAGCTCAGGCCCAAAACAAGAGTGGGTTAGCTTCATAACCTGATTGCAGAGAGCAAAGACGGATGCATCCTGTCTGACGAGCGAGAACTGGTAGCCAAGGAAACTACCTGAACGGCAGTATTACACGAAATTGGTGGACTACGACCTGCGAGATGTTGACACCATGGTGGTCAGTACCCGAGCAGGAGCCAACAACATAAGAATACCTAATTTTGATAATCCTTGATATTCTATTTGTGGTATGCGACAGCTCAGGATTAAGAGGTAGCCACCTGAGCAAAATACCTAAATTGCTACGCAAAATATCTGCCATCAGATCACCAAACTCAGCTATTCTGGATGCCTGGGAATACCTGAGAGGTACTGTTCTTATGGCAGCCAGTTTTGCCTGGAATTTGGCATTCGTTCGTCGTTGTAGGAACAATTTTGCGTATACCTCAGGTGTTTTACCTCCCAATCTGAGCTCTTAGATACCAAGGCCAGTTATCGAGTTCATTTGTTCCTGCTCGAGTACCTGTGGTTTGCGATCTCGTTGGTTTTTCTCCTGGGCACTTACAGTTAGCACCAAGCACTTTGGGATTGCTGCATCTGTTTGGGAATCATAAGGTTCCTCCTCCCTTCTAGCTGGAGTCAAAACAGTCAGTGGTTGGCAAACAATTATGTACAATTCGTGAAAAAGGAAACGGTATTGGGCGATTATCGAGAAGTACTTTTGGATAAAGGGTTCAGAGTCCCAAAATATGCAGGAGTTCCGGAAAAACTGAACAGTAGCCACCAGAAAAGATACAAAAAACTGTGCGTAATTTAATGAAGAATGTAAAGTCAAATGTGTGAATATTTTACAGGAACTTAGATTTTTGTAAAAACAATCAGTGAAATGCAACTCGAGGTTATTTTCCTCCAATAAATCGAAAATTGAAGTCAAAATAAGTATATTTTTTGTGTCTTACTAGGTACTCGCCACTAAAAAGTGTTGCTATGGACTTTTATTCAATCAATGTTGAAAACTACTTTTCGATACACTTTCTAGTAGTTCAAGCAGTAATATTTCGAAAAATTCCATACCAAACATCTCCGATGTTCAAGTTCATACTTTCCAGAAGTGCAAAAGAGCATTTTCCGGAAAATCAGGAGAGGACTTCTCAGAGCTTCAACAAAAAGTATAGGGAAGAGGAGTTCTTAGCAGTTTGGAACTTTCAAGGGGTAATAGAGTTCTTCCTAGAAGTTCAAGATGGCACTTTCCAGAAGTTTAGGAAAAAATTTCCCTGAAGTTCAAGAAAAACTTCCTTGAAATTAAGAAAAACTTCCTTGAAATTAAGAAAAAAACTATTCAGAAAAGGCAACACCAATCATTTTCCAAAAAATGAGGAATAAACTTCCACAAAGCTCAGGACGATACGTCCTTCTACTTCTGAGCTTCAGAGAAGTCTCTTCTGAACTTTGTAAAGTTTTCTCCTTAACGTTGGGGATGTTCTGAACTTCTGAGAAATTCTGTTAAAACTTCTTGGGTACAAGCTTCTGAAAACTTCTTGTCTATTCGGAGTTTACTTTGACCTTCGTGAAAGTTTGTTCCTGAACTTAGAAAAATCCTCATTCTGAAATGTTCACTTCTAGACTTCAGGAAACTCTCTAGCATTTTTGTGAAATACCAACTTTTAGGATGTTTCTGCTGGAACTTCTGTGAAATCCTATCATGGACTTCAAGAAGTTTTCTATAGAGAGTTAAGGAGAAAACTTCTTTGACATCCCAACTTCTTCATCCCAAAAGTTGGAACTTCTTAAAAGTGCTGGAGAGCTTTTCAAAAGTTTAGAAGAGAACATTTCAGAATTTCAGAATCAGCATTTCACGAAGTTCAGGAAGAAACTTCCCGAAGCTCCAGAAGCAAACCTGCAATGAACAGAAGGAATGTTTTCAGTAGCATTGAAGGTAATTCTAGAGTTTGAGCAAGAATTTCTCAGAAGTTCAGGAACGAACATCCCCGAAGTTAAGATAAAAAATTTTCAAAGATCAGAAATTCATGAAGTAACATCTTCAAATTTAAGGTTTTTTAAGAAACTCTTGAACGAACTTTTCAAAATTTCAATATAATTTTCCTCGGAGTTCAAATCGGAATTTTCAGAAGCGTCGTAAAATAAATTATTTGGAAAAAAGTTCCCCAAATTTCAGGAAAAAAAAACTTACCAGAGAAGGCAATACCAATAAATTCGAGAAAAAAATCTCTAAAAATCTCAAAAAGATCCAGGAAAAAAATTCTCAAAAGTCTAGTCAGAACTATCCAGAAGGGCTAGCTTGCCTTCCTGAAGTTCAGATTCGATAATTTCAAGGAGATGAAGCTTTCTCAAAATTCAGGAATTGCCAGAAATACTTATAAGAAAAACAGATAGATACTTTCCAAAAGTAAAGTGAATACTTAGTTCAAGCAGTGGTTTCACAGAAGTTAAGAAAGAAACTTCCACGAAGTTCAGATGTAAACTCCAATGAACAGAAAGAATGTTTTCAGAAGCATTGGGGGTACTTTCTAGAAGTTTGAGCAAGAATGTCTGAGAAGTTCTCAGAGGGGGGGTTTAACCAAAGTTACCAAAAAATTGTATGAGAAAAGTCAACGGGGAGGAGGGGGGGTTGGGTATCTGAGATTTTCAAAAATGAGTCTACTTGGCTTATGAACAGGCCCTAAACTCAGAAGCATTGAGAGTACTTCCTAGAAGTTTGAGCAAGAATTTCCCCGAAGTTAAGGAGAAAACTTTTCAAAGTTTAGAAGAGGACTTCTCAGAAGTTCAGAAAGAAATATCTTAAAAATTACAAGTTTTTTTTTTAAATTCTTGAGCAAACTTTTTCAAAGTTTCAATTCAATTTTCCTTGGAGTTCAAATCGGAATTTTCCTGAAGCGTCGAACTTCATCAGAAATTTTTTCCGGAATTTCAGAAACAAAAACTTACCTGAGGGTAAGTTTTTACCTGAAAGGGTTAAAAAACGAATTTCAAGAAGGAATTTCACAACAAATTTCAGCACCGAACTTATCTGAAGTTCAGGAGAGGACTTTCCGAGAAGATCAGGAAGAAGTGCTACAGTGCTTTCCTGAAGTTCAGATTCGATAATTCCAAGAATGATGTTCTCTCGAAAATCAGGAATTCCCAGAAATACTTCCAAGAAAAACAGGTAGGAACTTTCCAAAAGTATAGTGGGTACCCAAGCAACACAAATGGGACATAAATGGTTGCAGTCACTTGATTGTGATTTAATTTAGTTGCATTCAAGTTCCTTCAACTGAATTGCAACAGATGTGCTGCTAAGGTACTTCCTAGTAGTTCAAGCAGGAATTTCTCCGAAACTCAGGAACAAGCTTCCCCAAAGTTCAGAAGTAAACTTCCCTTGAGTTGAGAAGAGGACTTCTCGGAAGTTCTGGAAGAAGCTGCCAACAAATCTAAGATGAGCCTGGTAAGTGTGAGCTTATTAGTGAAACATTTGTAACTACAAAATGAGAATAAAACTAAGTAATTTCCATTTAATTTCAACAACGCTTTTTTTCAACTGCTAATGGCTCATCTATATTTCGTCTACAATGTGCAGATTTCTTCAGTGTTCTGTACTAATACTCTAGGATTTAGGTCAGAACTTCGTTCTGGCCAGTCCAAAAGTGTGAGCATCTACAGTTGTACTTAACCCAAATAGCACACTACGATCATAATTAGTTGTAGTAACTTGATTATGAGTTAGCAAGTGATATTTATGTTATCTCAGCCGAATGGCAACAAGTGTGCTGCTAGGGAAAGCTTTTCCGTACATGTAAAGTTACGATATCTATTCATCCATGTTCATTTAGTTTTCTAAAAGATCAACAGATATTATGAGATAATCTGGGATGTTCTAGGTCGTCCAAACTGTCCTGAAGTTCAGAAATAAGCTCGAGTTCTAATTGTAGCTTTTTCGGCTGTACAAAGTTACAACATTTATTCAACCGTGTTTATTGAATTGGTCAACAAACGTTTTGCGATAATCTTGGATGTTCTTTGTGATCCAAAGTATTCTTGCGTTCATAACTTAGGATTTACAGTTGTAACTGTAGCTTTTTTAGCTATATAAATTAGCTATATATAAAGTTCGTCGTATCTTTTGGGTGGTCAACTGCTACTATGAGTTAATCTGGGATGTTCTAGGTCAATCAAACTGTCCTGGAGTTTAGAACTTAGTATATACAATAGTGACGGTAGCTTTTTCAGCTGTAATAATCTACGATATGTTCAACCATGTTCATTGAGTCCTCTGGAAGGTCAAAAGACATTTTGAGATAATCTGGGTTGCTCTTGATCATCTAAACAGTCCTGGAGCTACAGTTGTAACTATAGCTTTACGGCTAGGCAAATTTACGATAGGTATTCAACCACGTTCAATGGAGCTTCTAGACGGTCAACCGACATTATGATGATTTTTGGGATGTTCTGGGTCATACCAGATTGTTCATTAGCTCATAATTTAGGATCTCTTATTGAAACTGTAGCTTTCTAAATATACACATGTAGAACATGTATTCAACTATGTTCATTGGATCTAATGGAAAAACAACCAACAATATGGGATAATCTGGGAGAGTTCTAAGTTATCCAACCTGTCTTGAAGTACTAAACTTAGGATCTATAATTCTAACTGGAGCTTTTTCGGCTATACAAAATTATGATATGTTTTCAACACATTGTAACTCTGTGCTACCGAAATAAAATTATAACTTAGACCCTAAATTCTGAACTAGAAAACAGTTTGGACGACCTAGAACCTTGACCTAGACCTAGACGAACTAGACCTAGACGAACTAGACCTAGATGACCTTGACCCTTGAAATCGGATATTGTGGTTCGGAGATATTGACGGAATCAGTTTAAAAAATTTACGGATTTTGGGAACTAATTTCTATTTCTCAGCAACCACTAAACCGAATTGAGTGCCAAATTAGAGGTATCATGTGCTATTGAATTATTTTGGATTCGGATATCTGGCTCTGGAGGTAATGTGGTCCCATAGAACTGTATTAAATGTTTTTGAAATTGGTAAGCTGTTTTCTGAAATATGGCCTGAAAAACGCGGATTTTAAGAACAAAGTCGTAAATCTTGGATAACCACTTGATAGAATTAGACACAACAATTGTCAAACGAATGGTATTATGGTTCCAGAGAGCCTAATATTTTTAATATTTCTGGAATGGGTAAGACAACTTTCCGGAAAATTTAGATTTTAGGAACTCCTCGAGAGACGTTTTAGGTAACAACTAGGCTGAATTCAACGCAAAAAAAACGCCAAAAGAAAAGTAAAATGGTCCGATAAAACCCTATTAAAAAATTTGGAACAGTTCCGGAGATATGGTTGGACATCGTTTCGGAAAACATGGAGCTCAGGAACTAAGAGTTGAACGCAATAGCCGTCAAATGAAAGGTATTATGGTTCTCTGAAAAACCTGAATCCATCCACCTATGGTGAGAACCTACCCTGTTTACATATTGTATATTTTTTTAATTGCTTGCTCATGTTTTCAGGAGAGAAAAAGCGAAGTGGTTTGGTCCTAGTAAAAAACCGGCCATTTCCCCGAAGGTACATCTCCGGACGTGACCAATGTAGTTCTTGGCACTTGATGTCATTACTATTGCCCAAAGTTTCACTTTCACAAAAGTTCACACTCAGTATGACTACCATTGATCTTGTTATTGAACCCTCGTGTAATTAAAAGTGTGAAATGATAGCTTTGAAACGTTTTAAATAATATCTTCAAATGTTTACATCGGAACTTGTTCCGGACATATCTCTGGAACAAGTTGGCCGATTTCAAAAACATTCAATGAGACCATATTACAGGCTGAAATATTTCAATGATATTTTGAAAAATTTCACACTACAGTTAGCAGTCGAGTTCGTTTGCCAACTCGATTTGATTCAGTCGGCTTCAGTGACAAATGCCGAATCGAGCTGCTCAACTCGACTTCTATAGTTGACCTCTATGATTTTACACTACATTTAAAAATAAACTCACATTAACCAAATCACTAAAGTTCTTCTTCTTCTTTCTTTCCTTCCAGACTTTCACCGAACATCACCAGGCTGCGTTATTCTTCCAAACCCATAAGGTAAGTGCAATTCAATTTCCCTACAGAAAAAAAAACAATAGCTTGTTTATACCGAGCCAGCCACCCACTCCCACGCTTGCTGAGTGCAGCAAAATCACCATTAGGGCGCGCACTTTAGTTCCGACGAGCAAATTTATCGCTATTTGCTCAGCTGCAGCCGTAGTAAAATGCAATTTTCCACAGCAAGCAAAAGCAAGAGTGAAGATTCTCTTCTTAGAGCGTCGTCGCCAGCATCATCATCATCATCATCATCTATCACCCCTAACCAACCCCAGACTAAGCTCTTTAACTCCGTTGCTTTGGTAACCCCATCAAACATAATAGTTGGCTGGGCTGTTGTTACAACATTCCATCAGTAGTTGTAAAGTGAGCTCACTGCCATGACAACGACAAAGACAGCAGCAGCGGCTGCTTGAGTTGCTCCGTAGAACTTTGGGAAAATTTATAGACTTTTCGTCTTCTTCTGCTGGAGCTCGAACCACGGCGGGTGTCTAAATTGCAGGTATCCGAAACATGCACCTTCGAGGCGATCTGAGAAAAACCTAGCCCAACTTGGACAAGGGCATCGCGTGTGGGGGCGGAGGAAATTTGCGTGCATTTAACTAATTGTCCAGAAGATTACGGCAAATTATCACGAGATTTGCACGGTAATTTTATGCTCGCGCTTGTGCCTCCGGGTGGGTCCCCATCCCAAGCTGCATAACATGCAGCCAAGTGTTGTTTTAATGCAGTCATCATCATGGTTAGGTGATTTAATCGCGTGGGAGCCCGGGCTGGGCTGGTGTTTTATGCTTTTAGATTCATTTGACTGCTTTCCATGCAATTGCTTTGGCCCTTTAGTGCAGATTTTAGGACGGTGATACCTCAATTCAGTGAGTAATTTCGGGCTTTTTGTGCGAAGCAGAAGGCGGCGGCGTTGAAGCAATGAGTTGAGCTTTGATCAGGTCATGCCGATATTGCAGCGCGATGTAATGGGGAATTATGTAAGTGAGCTGTCTCTCACGTGGTGGGGAATGAGCTCAGCAATAACGCAGTAATTGGAACGATTTCGGCAGCTGGTTGAAGCATGATGAATTTGATGAAAGCCCAATGTGTAATCGGTGATGGTCATCTTTGTTGTCCAGCATAATTGATGATGAGGTTGTTTGAACTTGGCTTGTTAATTGAAAGGGTCATATTCGTTGGGAAAGTTTCATTGAAAGGGTCATATATCGAGGATTTCAAGTTGGGTACAATTTCACATTCATTGAGTAATTCCGTAGCGTAGCATTTAATAGACGCAAATCTTTAGAATTTCATGGGTCTTCTCTTTTATTTGGAATTTGTATCGCTTTTTTTCAGGTGTGAATATCTCACGATATAAGAGTTTCGTAAAAAGCAAGATTAGCAGGAACTTTCAATGGTTCATTTTAGCTTGGGTGAAATGGATCATATGAAATCACTAGTTTGTGTACATTACACCTGGCTTTTAGCGCTTCTGAGCATGATCAAGTAACCAAGCAACACCAAACTGACATAGTTGGTTGCAGTAACTTGTGACTTAATTGCGTTGTATTCAGGTATTTTCAACTGATTTGCAACAAGATGATCTGTAATTCAACAGAGATGCTTGGGACTAGCATACACCTTCAATGTGTGAAAACTGGTAATCTCAAACTAAGGTAATACTGGTGCCGGCCTCACCCGAATTGAGGTCAAATAAGGGGAATGTATGGACTTGATACTTGCACTATTGGAAGCCGAGAACACCTCTGCACTTCGACGAGAAATCACTGGGATGTTTGATAGCAGCTGAATTCTTGTTTATCTTAGTTGTTTTTCCAACGATTCGGTGGTGACTTCAACCTTTGAATGACTGTGGTTGTATCTGTCCAGAAGTAGACATTGGTGGACAGTTTGATTGAATGTGCAACCTTCTTATACAGCTTGGCGGAAAGAACGGCTGCACATAGCTCAAGTCGTGCGGTAGTGTGTTTCGTAGCAAGAGGTGCAACCTTTGATTTCGATGTCAACTGCTCAACGTTAACCTGGTCACAATCCAACAAACGAACGAAGCAGCATGATCTGTAGGCCACATCAGAAGCATCAGAAAAGATATGCAACTCCATCTTGGAAGTATTGCGCAATGATACGAAGCGTGGAATTCGAATGTCGGCAAGAATGGGAAGCGTAGCGTGAAAGTGCTTCCACTCATCTTGCAGCTTTGGTGGTGTGTCCATCAAGGCCTAACGGATCAAAAATCCTTGCGATGTACGTGTTGGCCCTATGCAGGGATGCCAGATGTTTTTTTCAAATGTCTGTGATAAAAATTTTAAATGTCCGGGATATAGACATTCCCAAGTCCCACAAGTCTGTAAATTTTTTTTAGAAAATTAGACTTCTACAAACGAAAAGACGTAATAAGAGAGCGAGTTATGTCATTATCGTTAGTTGTGTGATTATGTTAACATGTCTGCATCAATTTATTGGATTGTATGCAACCTTACACTATTATTTCTTATTTTTAAAGTGACACTGAAGCGAATGCTTCAATCGCATAGATGACTCCAATTTTCTATAGTTTTTTTCCTCGTAAGGAAACGTCCATTAATTACGTCACGCAAAAATTTACTTTTTATAACGTCACGTTGTCCCCTTGTCACTGCTTTTTGTATGGACCTTCAAATTTTTTTGTATGGATCGTCACGTTTTCTCAAACCCCCTCCCCCCTACTGCGTGACGTAATTAATGGACCTTCCTAATGCTCTTTCCAGTTTTGTATTTTGAAATCAAAATTTAGTTTTCATTTGATAAATTCAACAGACTTTTTTTTTATTCAACTATTACCATTGATGGTGTGTACCATATTTTAATATGGGGTCATCATCACTCATGATCATCAATATCATTATGGACATATGAATGATTTTTGCATAGACTGCTTATTCGGTTAGTCAGTGATTATCTCTTAAATTTCAGAGAAACTCTGTCCTGATCTTCTGCAAGGCTCTTTGCTTTATTCTGGGAAGTTTCCTCCTGAACTTTAGGCAAAATTCCTCATGAACTTCTTGGCAGTCACTCCTTATTTCCTTCGAAATTCACATTTAAGGAACGAACCTTACCTCCCAGAAACATTTGGTAATTATTTTCTTGACCATAGTTACTTTCTTAACTTCTGATAAGTCCAATCCTGAACTACGAGGAAAGTTTCTGCAAAACTTTGAGAAAGTACTCTCCAGAATCTCTTGGAAAATCTTCTTAAGTTGTTAGAAGTTTCTTCCTGAATTTCTGAGAAGTTATTTTCTGAACTGCCCAAATAATCTCTTCTGCACTTCAGCGGAGTATTCTCCTGAGCTTCGGGGAAGTTTATTCCTGAATTTCTGAGAAATTCCTGCTTGAACTATTAGAAAGATCCCCTGATACTTCTGGAAAGTTTCTTCCTGGTGTTATTAAAGAATCTACCATAACTTCTGGGATTTCTTGAACTTCGAGAAGCTCTGATTCTGAAATGCTAGAATGTTCGATTCGGAACTTTAGGGAAGCTCTCTAGCACTTCTGGTAGTTCTAACTAAACTTTTGGTCTCTTCGCAACTTCTGAGAAGTCCTCCCGTAAACTTCTGAAGAGTTATTTCTTGATATTTTTGAGAAATTCCTTCTTGACCTTACAGGTAGTGCCCTCTTTGGTAGGTTTCTTGCTAAAAATCGAAGAAATTTTTTCCTGAGCTTATTTTTTTCAAACTTCTGATTGGTTCCAACCGGGATTGCAAGGACAATTTTATTCCAAAATTTTTGGGCAAATTCCCTTAAATTTGTTCTTGGCGTTTCTTCCTTGACTTCTGAAAAGTCCTCTTCTGAACTTTTGGGAAATTTTCTCCAGAACTTTGGGGTAGTCTGTTCCGGAACTTTTGGGAACTTCATGTTCAAATTAGAAGGAAGTACCCCCAATGCTCCTGGAAAGTTTCATTCTTTTCTCTTTAAAGAATTTTGAGAAATCCTTATTCTGAAATGCAGAATATTCTCCTCTGAGCTTTGGAAAAGCTGCCAAGCACTTCTAGGAACATTCTTTAACTGTTATCTAGGAAGTTCCAACTAACTTTTCGAAAAGTTTCTTCCGGCACTTCTGGGAAGTTATTTCCTGAGCTTGAGAGAAGTTCTTTCTTCAACTTCTATGACGCATCGTCCTGAGGATTTTTTCCCTAATTTTTTGAGAAATTATAGGCAGTGCCCTTCCTGGTTTGCTCCCGTCTAAAATTTGGGGAAGTTTTTTTCTGAACTTCTGGGAAGTCCAATATTGAATTTCTGGGAAGAACTCCAAAACCTCTGAAAAATTCCAAACTTCAGAGAATTCCTCTCCCTACACTTCTTCCTGAAGCTCTGAAGTCCATTCATGAATCTTGCGGAAGTTCTGTCTTGAAATTATGGTAAGTATGATCTTGAACTTCGGTTATGAATTTTTGAAGGTTCTTCTTACATGAACTGCTTGCTTCCAATACTTCTGAGAAGCTTCTACCTCTCCATAGGAGATTTTTTTTCGAGGAAGTCTCTAAGTTTCTCAAATATGATTTGTATTGTTCTGAACCTTGATTTTCGTAGTGACTTAATAGCAAAGGACTAATATTACCAACGCTTTGACAGTCATTTTTCACATGGGTTTGAACACGCGTGGGATTGAACACTATCATAAGTAGGGACTCCATGTTACTTTCGGAAAGGGCCTATACGATACTTATCTCCGGGTCCATAGTGTCTTCAGGTGGCCCACCGCTTCCATTTCTTCAAGGATTTCTACTTTAAATGATACCTACGATATTTTAAAATATTTCAACAAAGCTTCTTACCGTATCTACTATACTGTTCAGATCCTCATACGTTTTAAATCCAAACTTCAGAGAATACCTTTATTTAAATTTTTTTTTTCAAATGTCTGTAAAAGTCTGCAACATAAATAAAGTGTCTGCTAAATGTCTGAATCGTTAAAAAAAAGTCTGCAATAAAAATGAAAAGTCTGCAAATTTACAGACATGTCTGTGAATATGGCATCCCTGGCCGTATACCCACATAGATGAGGACGGATTCACTTTAGCTCACTGCTAACTACGTTGTTTCACGATTGTAACAATATTCACTGGAAACCGACACATTGTCGACACGGTATGGCGCTGTATGCTGTATGCTCGAGTATTATGAGCGCCCACTACCATTAAGCGGCAACACCGTCACCACCACTGGTAATACAACGACGTTCTTGATTCGTCTCACTCTCGATCCATCTTGACATCAATCCGTCTCGCTCTCGATTCGTCTCGGTAATCGGTTATAACCGTATGTTTCACTTGGAATGCTTGGAATGGAACGGTAGCCTCGTGCAGAATGTGATTCCCGCTGGAAAGCGTCGCGCTGGCATGGAAAGCGGTGTACATGCTCTAAACCCTTTCGCTGCCGCGAACAGTACGGGATGACCTTTCTTTTTGTGAGAATAGGTGCTGGTAGCGGAAGTTCAACTTTGAAACATATCCGTCTACGTATCCCACACTAAGCCGAGAGTAGATACTGATTGATCATCTTGCAGATTATGAAAGGGCTTGATCGCCAGATCATCGTAAGGAATGTCAACTAAAGCTTCTGCAACATTGGAAGCCTGAAGAAAGGTCTGCTGATGCAAGCATGGCGGATTTTTGGACCCGTTTCTCTTTGGCAGATTCCAAATTGTCAGCACCAGTCTGGAGATCATCAACGTAAAAGTCTTCGATGACTGTTTCTACTGCTTAAGAGTAGTTTCTTCCTTCGTCTTTTGCTAGCTGCTGGAGTATACGTGTTGTTAAAAACGGAGCAGAGGCGGTTCCATACGTGACGGTGAGCAATTCGTATGTTTCCAGTGGATCGCTAGACCGTCGACGAAAAGAATACGCAGAAATCGTTGATGCGTAGGAAAATGCAAGAGTTGACGGTACGTTTTCTCTACGTGCGATTCCGAAGGAGGTCTTACAGGAAGTGTCGAAAACCACACGGGCCGTTGTGGTTGTGCTGCTTTCCTCAAACACGGGATGTTGCGGTAGATAACAATGTGGAACTTCGTCGTCAACAGAATCGAGCTTGCGCATGTGATTGAGGAGGAGGTATTCTTCGATAAAATCGTGGCAGGATCTCTTTCAAGGCGGCGTTCAAGCCTGTAGGAGCGGCGTGTAGTGATTTCTCGGGTTTCTCCGAGAGTGACTTGCAGATTATTGGACCAAGGCAGGCATACGACTTACCTTCCGTCGTGAGTTCGAGCGGTGGTTTGGCATAGATTTCTTCGCACAACTTCTCTTCGGCGGAATACGTCGGGCCTCGTCAAGTGCTTCAAGCACCAAGAAACGTTGAAGCGCTGATTCGAGGGAGCAGTTGACGATTGACATGTAGCAAGGTAATGGTGCGACAGTGGAATTAGTAGATGTCTTCCCAGAAACTGTCCATCCGTATAGTTGTAAGCCATCACCGATTGATAAACGATTGCCGGTGTGAATTTCGTGATAGCATTCCCCTCCAATGATGATGTATGTAGATCACGCTCGGAATATTGAAGTGCGGATCGGCCACTGAAACGTTTGGTATGTTTCATGTAGATGTGTTGATGGAAACAGTTGGAAGATTGACTGGTCTTACAGTCAATTCCTTGCCGTGTGGATCGACGACGGTAAGAACAACCGTTTCCAGTAGGACAGTGCTGTGCTTAGAATGGACAGTCATGCTTACTTCTGGTGGATGCGCTAATCCCGAGGTCCCCACGTTCACTGACGTGGATGGAGTTGATTGTTGCGTAGAAGGACTCGATGATACGGCAGTGATGATCTTCTTTGGATCTGCTGAATCGTGCAACTTAGAGTGATGTCTGGCGTGACAGGTTCTGCAATTGAATTTTGACTTGCAAGCCCTCGCTTGATGACCATGACGGAAACAGTTCCAACACAAGCTGTCGCCACTGGGATACAGTTAGCTTGCTGATGTCTACACTGATGTAGAAAATGCTTCTCGGAGCATGTAAGGCAATGCCAAGAGGTTGACTTGACTTCGCTTGTCGCTGCGTTGACAACGGACTTGAACGTGACCGGCTTCTTCGGATTAAGACCGACTACCTTGATGCTAGCCGTTTGCGAACGATACCGCAGATCACTCGAAACCGACTTTAACATCCGAACTTGTTGAATGAAGAATTCAATAAGTTCGCCATACTCACGTCTTCCTACTGGCGGGTTTCTTGTTTCCAGGATCGTAGCGTGGATGCGTCAAGCTTATTGCATAGTTCCAGTGCTGAATTGGTTCACCGAGCTTTCCCAAAGCTTTTACGTATCGTTGGAACTCTTTCACCAAATTCGTCAGCTCAAGTGCTGATTCACGCTTCATTGATGGTAGCTCAAATAATCCTCGAAACAACTCCTTCGTCAGGAACCGCTTGTTCTCGTAGCGTTTCATTAAGGCGTCCCACGAAGGCGCATAGTTGTCCGCTTGGATGTCCACGCTTTCAAAGGGCTTTTTCGCTTCACCCTCTAACGATTTTAGCAAATAGTTCAGTTTATTGACGATCGGTATGTCGTCGTTGCTGTGGATCATCGACAGGAAGTTATCACGAAACGATATCCATCTCGATTCGTCCCTCCAAACTTTGGTAGACCGATCTTCGGCAGCCGATGGTGAAAATGTGCAGTGTGATGAGCGAAGCTATTGATCATAGTCGAATTCATTGGAGGTTGTCCGTTGTATATCTCAGAGATTATGGATAGCTTTGCAAAAAATCCTCGGAGTCAGCAGGTTGGTTGACTCCAAAATCTTCACAGTTTCATCGAGAGAACTAGCGGAGGAACCAAACGCTAATATCCGTAAGGCTGCAGTGCATTTTTGTAATGGAATCAGGCCGATTTTTCCAGCTTTACGATGCATCAGATGACTCTAGTTGTCGCATAACTTTCAAGAACATCTCAGAAAGTGCTTCTGCTCGTAGGTAAGCTTGTTGCTAAAATAGTCCTGGAACAACTTTTAATGACCGAAACGGAAATCACGGTCTATGTTGGGGCATCTTCCAGGACGTGACCCTCTCCGCATTGACTCTTGCTTTTCTACTGCCATATGACGAATCAGCATTATCTAATATCGTTTAAATGAAATACAAACTTTCAGCAAAACGAAAGAGCATATATTTCTCCGCTTCTGCTAACGACGCACTACTGGCAGTAAAAATTATTTGATCTGACCAATTCACGGCAAAAAGTTTGCGATTGACAGGATGACAGGTGTTGGTGGGCTTAACAACAAGAAATACAACATCGGTGCCGAGAATGCTAAGTTGGTCTATTAAAGCTGGTTCTGTTCCAGTTTTGCTGATGCCAATCAAGTATAAAGTTGTTCCAAAAATAGACCACCGCTGAAGATGCCCTAAGGTACTACTGGGTCAATAAAATCTTGAACAATGTCGTAAAAGTTCGTTTGATTTAATGAAGTTCAAGAGAACCTCGTGGCAACCTGCACTTAATATAATATCTTTAATAGGATATTAACTGCTCGTAGAAGTATTGTTTTTTTTATTCGGTCCAAATTTTATCCATTTAATTATTAAACACTATACATACAACACTATACAGGTTCGAGTGCTTCTATGTCAAGCTCTTCGCTCAATTTTCAACACTGCCATTCAATTTTCACAACCTGCTCTGTACACTGACGGAACTATCAACACTTTCTCTTCGTATATTTTATTTATATTAAACATCTCCTTTCTACATCATTATCGTCACTCCACGTAAGGTGAAAACGAACATAACAATCAAACTATACATCATTTGTAAACTCATAATTTAAGCTTTCAGATACCATTTCAAACATCAAAAATATGGTCACATTTTTAAAAAGCGTTGTTCTGAATTTACTATCGATTTTTACAAAAAATGGTAACTATACGACTTTATTACCTCAGTAGGTATGGAGATTGAATATTCTCCATTGAATAGTCAACCACCGATAGACGAATACAAATCCATTCCCTTCTTTTCACAATTTTCTGAATATTGTGAGGATATATTCATTTAAGGTGATATTTCTCTGAAAGTATTATTGTTTTGATGGAAAAGTTTAGAAGTCATTTTAGTTATTTGCTAGCCACCCGTTATTGTTGACATCCTCTTAGTCACTGGTGGACTTTCAGCAGATTTCAGTTATCAGTTCTATACTGCAAGAGACAAGTTAGATATCGCAACGCACCAACGGAAGCAAAACATTTTGAAATTTGCCCAGGAATCGATGGTTTGGCAAGCGATTTGTTCGTCTTGGATGAGGGGTGCTCCATTTGTGATGACGTCAACCATGAGCCAAAAGTGACCTATAGGGAAGGCTACAAAAACATCTCCTTCCGTGTTTGAGGTCGCAAAAAAGCCCACCTATTTTTCGACCTGACTTGTCGTCATACCACTTCTCAAAACAGGTGCTGAAATTGTATAAAGAATTTAAGGTCAATTACGTTTCCAAAGATATTATTCCTTCAAACATCCCAGATTTGACACAAATGGAAAAATATTGGACTATCATGAAGCAGGAGTTACGCAGACATCCTAAGACACTCACAACAGATCAAGAAGTGAAGAAAGCATGGGTCAATAAACAAAAACTTGTCGGTTCTAATGTTGTACAAAATCTTAAATATCAGTCTTAAGAGAAAAGTTAGGACAGCTGGGTTTAAAGCACGAATTGAATAAACTTTAAATGGTAAAACTTATCAGAGAAGTGTTACGTAATACTCCACAAAATTAGAATCAATTCATAAAAAGACTGATTTTTTTTGGCAAATCGCTTTGTTTGTTACAAATTTCACGTGAACTTGACTGTAAATTTTAAAACCAAAATTATATCAAGGTTAACTGGATGGCTCATTACGGCTGTTAAGTACATGCAACAGAAGCTTAATTGGAAATCCTTCAAATGACAGTAGATTTGTTGAATTCTAGGGCAGTTATAAATTCCATACAACCTCCCATAGAAGATATCATAATATGTTTTTTTTTTTTTGGCAACTGCGCCCCCAAAAAAGGAACCTACAACAAATCAATTTAATTCCATCCAAACACCGATAATCTCATCCGTCAAATATTTAACTTCCCGCCACACGACCATCAGTTTCGCCAATCAACAATGTAGTTTCTTTACTCTTATTTTCCCGGCCCAAGCCACCTCTGCAGAGGCCGTTTTTCAAGTGAGTTCCTCGCATTAAAAATAATAAATTTTATCCAAACATTGACATTGCCATTCTCGTCCGCCAGGCTCTAGTGTTTACCGTAAGCAACTCACTGCTTGTCGCCGTCGTCGTCGTCATTGCTCTTGAATTCGTCGAAAAAAAAAATAATCCCCCGTCGTCGTCGTCGTCATCGTCGTTGCGGATTTGAGACCCGAACAAACTAAATACCCACCGGACGAAAGAAAGCGGAATCAAATGTTTGAGTGCATAATTGGAGCACCCTGCTAACACATGTGATTGCCCTCGCGAGAGTGCAATGCAACCCACCTAAATATCTCTCTCCTTTGGACATTCGCGTGCAGACTTGGGCCACTGCGAGCTGGGAGACGAGGCTGCTGGGTCGACAAACAGGATTTGGCTTGTTTGTAGAAAAGACCCACTCGACGACGACGACGAACTCGTGCCTCTTTGCGGTGCCTGAACTTGGCTGGCGAAAAGAGCAAAGCTTACATATAGGTACATTATCGTCGGTCGTAGTGGAGCTGAGCAAACACTAGAAGACCGGCAGGGCATCTAGTTTAGGAGCAACAGCTGCTGCCCCGTAGTTCCTCGACCAGGAGGGCACTCGCAAGAATCAATGTCATTGTCATGGATTGGCTCTGGCGGGGGCCTCGTGTTCAGCGGTTTGGTTTGGTTCAAGGGGGGTTTCTACAGGTTTTTCGGGTTGAAAAAGAATGCTGAGGTGAGTTTTACTCCTTATGAATTATTTACATGCATGTTTTACAAGCTTCAACGGAGGAGGTGCATACAAAGATGACGTTTTTTGTTAGGTTAAAAAGACGAACAATGTATTGCGTTGCTTTTCTTTGTTAAAATGTATGTACGGCAGTTCGACTTTGTTTGATTTCTACTTAGTTATTCACTTTTTTCCAACAATTTTGGAAGAACGAATGATTTGTCTGTTTCTAAAATTTTCTCCAAATTCTACATACTTCTCGGAGTCATACAAATTTATAAGAAATCATGTAAATGTAAGTCTTTTTGGAAGCACATAATATACATAAATCGTAATCTTTTTTCAAACTTGCGTTGTAGTAAGCATTCTAAATAGTAATTTGCATGCAATGCCGTAAAAGTAAGTCATGAAACATAGAATCAAATCTCCTAAAAGCTCTGTTCATTAGCATGGTTTTAAATACGTTTTATGCTCTATTTTACTTTAGTAAATCAATCTCATAAAATGTACGGCACCTATAAGCGAACGTATTTGAAAATAAAGTTTAACCAAAGGTTTCAACTGAATTATGACTGTTCTTTTTTGGCAAACAGCAAGAGCGCTTTGAAGAATGCATGAATTTTCATTTTTCGTCGTTCATTGAAACATTGAAGCATCACATCGAAAAATTCAATAAACCTTCAACTTATTTTCTGTAATGTCCGTAGCCTAGTGTAAAAAATATGTTCAAACATCATTTCCGTCGGTTTTGTAGTGTAATAGAACGATCTTAGTTCCTAAAAAAAATTGATAGTTTTATGAAAATTATGACTTGAAAGCGGTACGAGGATTGTAAATTTTTTGTTAACCTATTATTCGAAATTATTTTTGAATGATTTAACAACACAACCATACTACCCACGTGCTGGGTAAAAGAATATTTGCTTGGTTCGAGTACTATTTAACATGCCCTCCACTCAATTTCAAATACTTCTATTCCATTTTTCACAACCTGCCGTACACTTACAGAACTATCAACACTTTTTTTTCATATCTTTAGTTCTAGCAAAATTAATGATCACTCTTCTACATCATCATAATCGTCACTCCACGTATGGAGAATACAAACAAAACAATTAAAGTATGCTTTTTTAAGAGAAGTTGCTTCCAGCCGCAATTTCCTGAGATCTCCTTTTGAGATATTTTGAAAACAAATCCCGAAAGAAGCCTATACACTCAGTAGCAAAAAAAAGCCGAGCAAAATTTTGCTTCCAAAATACGCGTTGTTTCTGTAACTTTGTCAATTATCAACATATTTGGCTGAAATTTTGACATCACTATAAATAATGTACACACTTTGATTTTTTTGCAGAAATCTGTAAAGTTTTACCGAATTCTCAACAGCTGAACGTACGGTAATCCGATTTTACTGATTTCGGTGAAATTTTACAGATATCTGTAAAAAATTTACCGGCTTTCGGTAAAATTTTACCGAAATCCGTAAAATCGGATTACCGAACGCTCAGCTGTTGAGAATTCGGTAAAACTTTACAGATTTCTGTAAAAAAATCTAAATGTGTAGTATGGTGTCTACGTACTGAGGCGAATTAATTCTTATTGATTCGGCCCAAACCTGTATGATGACAACGCATCGGCTTTGTTTCTGCACCGATAGTTCAGCATGGTAAATATTGGGTGAAAGCGAGAAATACTCATGTTGGAGCGTCAACTTTGACGCCAGCTGTAGTCCAAACCACTTAATGAAAACAGTTCAAATTTTGTCCACATTAATCTCTGTATTGTTTTAGGCCATGGAGAAATTTTTAATATCCTACATAAATTTTTCACAAAAATAGGGATTTTTGAAATTGTTATGTCAAAAATGACTTTTTTCACATATGTTATGATAACTTCAAATTTATAAATTTCATCAACATAAAATTTTGCTCACATAAGGTGTATACATTAGTTATAGTGATGTCAAAATTTCAGCCAAATATGTTGATAATTGACAAAGCTACAGAAGGTTGAACAACGCGTATTTTGGAAGCAAAATTTTGCTCGGCTTTTTTTTGCTACTGAGTGTACATTGCAAATTTGTCATTGTCACAAGCAAGTTATTAGTCTCTTTCTGTGATCTATAAAATGTCTAAATTAAAATAATAATAAAAAAAATATATATTTTGCTTTGAACAACAAGGTAGCGTTAACCACCTAGCAATAGGCTGAAATATACACTGAAAAAAATAATCTTCCGATATTTTTGAAAAAAATCAGAAACCAAATCTTCAATGATTTTATCATCAATTTCATCAATTTCATGTTGATGATATAAGAATACAAACAAAACCCGAGAAGGACCTGAGAATTTTTTTCAAAAGAATTCTCTCTTTGAATTTTAAAACTTAGTGTTTTCCATTCCGTTTCATTCTAGAAGACATACAATACAAGGTGCCTGAATATTATCCGTACAAAAAAATGGTGTTGAAACTATCTTCTATTGTTGGATTGAAAAATCAATATGTATTGTTTGTTATAGCAATATGGTTGCTTATTACAAGTTTTATTTGTTCATTCCAAAATGGCCGCTTTGTGCTGAGATACACGCCCTCAAACGTTTCGAGTAGTTATCCACGACAGCCGCGAGTTCTTCGACAGATATTTGTTCCCAAACCTGTGAGAGAGACGATTTTAGATGTTCTAGTGATTAATGTGGTGTACTGCAGGCTCGTGACTCCAAGATGGACCATACCGAATAGTTTCGTTAACAAGCGTGAGAAAATGCGTTCGCAAAAACTAATGATGAATTTCACGCCAACACATCCAATTGTTGGCAAACACCCTCTCAGAATCCAATGAAAGAGACCTGTGCGTGAGTTTGTGAGTGTAAAGACTATGCCTTTTCAAGCAACATAGCATACTTTGTTTTATCAAAATTTATCTAGACTACTTTTTTTTAATTAACACAACTTAAAAACGACAAGACTTACAAAAAAGTAATACATGAGTGAGTTTTAGAAAATCGTCTGTACTTTTTTGCAAACAAATGTAAAATTGAACAATCGATTCTTACACGCCAAAAAAACAAATATTTTAAAATTTGAAGTCAATTGGCAAAAATGGCTATCTTCGAACTGCACAAAACTTTGTTTTAATAGAGGTAATATAATGGTCTAAAAAATTGTCAAAGGTTGCAAGATGGGAACTTGTAAGGAAAAAAAGTTTTTCTAACTACAATTTTTTCATGTCCTAGTTTTGCAGTGTATCGCGCCAATTCGTCTTAAAATTTTGTCCGAACAAATTACGAGTGGTACAAGTGGTACAGTACATTTTATCACTTGAGTGATCTTAGGGATAGATTTGAATGAAATACATTATTTCTACCCACATAATTTACTATTCAAGCAAGGCATCATAATAACAGTGGGAAAGCTCCATTGGTGGTATTTTGAAGCGAATGGCAAAGAAAACAGGCATTGCCCAAAGTTATGGAAACACAATTAAAACTCTTCTGAAACTTAATGACTGGGCAGTTGAACAGGCAAATAAAAGTATTTCAAAACTGAATTTCTGCTTCATATCAGCGGAAGTAGGCAAAAATGTCAGAAGAACTTTAGGAGTTATATAGCCACGTTAAAACAATACCTGGTACACAGAAATTTCTTTGCTTTGCTGTAAAAACTTTTTTCCGGCAGCAGCTTGGTTACCATAGAAGCTATTGGACAGCTAAAGGTTGTGCGGAAGCAAATTGCACCACTTTTTAATGGCTGTAAATACCCGTTGAGTGTGTCGCAATTTGATTTCGTACACCCTTTAAATGGTCTTGCATATAGGAAATTAGAAATGCCGTTTTAGCAACATCATCATCAAAACATTTATAGAAGCCTTCATGAAAAAAAACAGCATTTTCAATTATGGCACATGAAAAATCAATGTTAATGCCGCTACCATTTTTATTTCAATCTTCGTGCTGGTTCATAATTTTTATAAATCGTGATATATTTTATTTGACATGGCTTATTATTGTAAAACAATTAAGATGGGATAAAAAAAAGTATTAAATAAGGAAGAGTGAGCAAAAAGTTTATCTTCAACGAAGAATTTTAAAGTACCACGTTCGAAAGTGCACCTAGTTTACATTACTTTATTATTTGGCACTTTACTTAATTTAATTTGGCACTTAAAATATGAGCAGTAATTTTAGTGGCGAACCAGCCCAGGAGGCTGAAAGCCACAATAATAAAGAAATAAAAAAAAAAAAAAAATGAGCAGTAATAAATTATGATAAATCAAGCTGAGATAATTATTTCAATTTAAGAATATTGACGTTTTGTTTGAAATGGGAATATTTTGTCTCCAATTAAAGTTATTTTTATCGAAATGAATTTTCATGAGAGTGAATGAAATTCATGAATTCAATTATAATATGAATAAAACTGTTTTGAGTGACTAGAAATTGAAGAAAAAAATAGTATTTTCCATTTGATTCCCACTACCTTTGCTTATCTTGACAGATACGCGTATTTCGTCTACAATGTGCAGACTTCTTCAGTGTCTCGTACTAATAAATCAACTGCTTTGAGTGGTTTTGTCTAGCATCCGGCTTAAGTGGCACGAAAGAGGTTTTTTTTTTAATAATCATTTATTTGTCAGGCTCAATCGAATTAACTTTACAGAGCCAAATTTTCATATTTTTATACATCATTTATCTTAAAACTAAAGTTACGAGGATAGAGCCGATTACTCGCGGCCGTCTCGAGGTTAATAGGATTTACAAATTACGGATGGGAAAGAGGATGGGAATTTAAAGTATGGTTTACATAACACATTAAATTTAAATTCTAAATTATTGAAACTTGACTTGAACATTTTTTGAAAAAGAAAAAAAAACACACATACACAGACACAGATAAAAAAAAACTTAAACTAAACATACAGGTCAAACTAACTACAATCTAAGGCTAATGTAAGTCAAAAACACATAAATAAGTTTCATGTACTCCAAATCACGTACAGCCAAAATATCTCAAATTGGCACATTGGGTTGTCTACCTCGAGCCCGAAGGGAATCATAAAGCCCCGATCTGACTCCACGATGTTCAGCACAAGACCAAATAACGTGATCTGCGTCCTGATAGCCTTGTCCACATTCACAGAGATTGCTGTCGCTCAGCCCAACCCTGTACAAACGAGCGTTCAAAGAATAATGATTGGACATGAGGCGAGACATGACACGAATGAAGTCTCGACTCACATCCATCCCCCTAAACCAAGATTTCTTCGACACCTTTGGGATGATAGAATGTTGCCATCGCCCCAAATCTCCTTCACTCCATTTATACTGCCAGCTGAAGAGTGACTGTTGACGGAAAATAGGAAAAAATTCGTTGAAGGCGATTTGTCGATCACATATATCGCCTTCCATAGCGCCCACCTTTGCAAGCAAGTCCGCTTTCTCATTGCCCGGAATTGAACAATGAGATGGGACCCATACAAAGGTGATGATAAAATAACGCGAAGATAAAGCACTTAGAAGCTCCTGTATTTTCATGAGAAAATACGAGGAGTGCTTTACCGGCCTCAAGGAGCGAATAGCCTCTATAGAACTGAGACTATCCGTGAAAATGAAGTACTGATCCGGTGTTAATGAGGCAACAATTTCTAGCGTAAAATGTATTGCCGCTAATTCAGCGACATACACGGAACAAGGAGCTTGAAGTTTACGGTTGGCGCTATAAATTTCATTAAATATTCCAAAGCCTGCTGACTCCTCTATCAAAGATCCGTCAGTGAAGAACGATTTAGTGGAATCAACTTGGCCAAACTTTGCAGCAAATATCACCGGAGCAATCATAGGACGATGATGCTCTGGGATTCCACGAAGCTCCTGCTTCATGGATAAATCAAAATGAACCGAATTGTCGAAATCGGAGAAGCAAACACGATTGGAAATGTTCGGCGAAGGGCTGACATCCTGTGTTATGTACAAATGGTACAAGGTCATGAAGCGGGTTTGAGGATTCAACTCAAAAAGCTTCTCAAAATGTTCGATTACCTGAGGGTTCATAACTTCACACCTGGTGAGGAGCCGGAGAGATGATTCTGTAAACCGATCCGAGAGTGGCAACATGCCAGCCAGCACTTCAAGACTCATGGTGTGAGTCGAGTGCATGCAACCTAACGCGATACGAAGACACCGATACTGAATACGTTCCAGTTTGATGATGTGCGACCGAGACGCTAGATTAATATATTGAGTATGTTTCGTTTTCTGCTGAATGATATTCAATTACACTTTTTTATGTTTAGTTGCAATAGGCTTTTTGAGCACCATGTGTGAAATATGTGTAACTTGCGCGATCGTGCTTTGGCCAACGTGTTTTGTATATCGTCGCGATTTGGAGTCACAATTTTCAACAATTTCGCCAACTTGGGTTGAGAGTAGTTTGCATTTGCGCCGTGCCTGTGCAAAATTTTGATCAAAATCAAAATACAGGCATGATGGTACACGCACACATTTTCACCATGAGGGGTGTGCAAAAGTTTTTAATGCACAATGAAAGGAAATGCGTCAAGTTTAAGTCGACCAAATTTTGATCGATACACCCTTTATTCGTCAATGACTGCTCCATGACAAAACAGAAAAATTTCAATACAACACACTTACTAATTTAAAAAAAAAGAGTTGAAAGTCAGCTTGAAATTAAATTTCAATATCGTATCAAAGATTAAATTAAAATCAGCTTTTAAATTCGGCTTAAGAACGGTTTTTGTATCAATTCATAAATCAATTTATAAATAAGTCTAAAAATCAGTTTGAAATCAGTTAACTTGTCACAGAATAAGCCTTTTCTTATGGAATTCAAAAGAATTTGCACGCGTTTGCTAGTGATAGTTTGAAAAAGTGTTTCAGTTTTTAAGTATTCATATTTAAAAAACTGAACGTTTAATATTAATATTAAATTTTCTGGTTTTCAATTGCAATGTCAGTTTGTAGAGAAGTTTAAAATCAACAACAACCTCTATTGAAAAAAATCAACACAAAAGCTGCTGAAAATTCTGCATTGGTTTTTTTTTTTTCAATTAAATGGTTTCTTCATCTAAAGGGTGTCCCACATCAAATTGCATCACGAAAACTACGCTGAAGAAATTTATCTACACAGATAGAAAGAAACACTGAATTTTATGCGTTATCTAATGCACATAAAGGGAATGCTAGATTTGACAGAAAATAATGGGATATTTCATGTAAATTTAAGCCAGATAACGCCTGAATCAAGCCTGTTGTATGAAAGATTGCAAACAATATCGTTGTTTACGCTCGTTTGACTTGGAATTACACGAGTGGAAATTTTACGCGCTTACTAAAATTAATTATTTTTTTCTGTGTAGTTGACCGATCCCTTCATACTTTTAGACAAAAAAAAATTGATAAGTTAGCTTTTGGTAAATATATTTCCATATAAAATATGATATATTGCATAAAGTGCGTTATATCTTCCCGACATCAAGGGATCTCAGTAGTGAACAGCAATTTCTGCTAGAACTTAAGATGTGCAGAAAAAGTATCGATAGGTTCGATAGCGTTTGGCAGGCTACAAAATTTAATAGAAGTAGGGTATGTGTCCCTTAACTCAGCCTATCGATCGATTATAATTTTTATCATACTCATAAAGTGTTTCAGCTGTAAGCGATTTTTAGCATTTTATTACACTTGCTTAGAGACGTTTAATAAGACCTTTGGTAGTTTGTATCATGAAAAACTATACTACTCATTTGATAACGTCAGAAACTTTCGAGAGATATGAATGTAATGTCGGTCTACAAGCATCAAATTGGGTCTATTCATGGATTTAACTTCGTCCCATTCGATCGATTTTTTATTAAATGCAGTCTTCGTACTGTTTTCCTCCTGACTTTATGATTTAAGGATTTGTCCCTTTTATTCAATTTACCCAACATATTTTTTTACAAAATAAACTTAACTTAACTTCTTTGAAATACCTAAACATATGATTTAATGGCCTTTTGATAATGAAAAAAATAATAATTCACTCTGCACAGGTTTTGTTCCTATGGTTTGTGTCAAGATGAGTCATTTGGAGAATATACAATCGAAACCCATACATTTTCATTGAAAATTCTACCAATAACAACATTTTTACTAAATTATCCAGACAACAGGCCGTAGTTGGGGACAAAGAAATAAATATGTCCCTAACATTGGGTCTACGGTTATCTGGTTAAATCATTATTGTTTTATCTGTCTTAACTGTTCGTTTATAACGTGTAAATGTTTTCTGTACATCTAAGCTGCATTAGTCGGTTTATCGGCTCAATTTAATAAAATTCAGATCATTCGAAAATCATGGAGATAATCTGTCCACCAGAGAGACGTTTCTTTTTAAGTTGTGACCAAATATTCGTAGCTCTTTGTATTGTTTTCGTACTATATACAAATGTTCATTCTGTGTCAACAGCTAGCTTCGTGCTTTTGACAGTTGCCCGTGTGCTATTAATTACGAATGTTTCTTCATAAAAAGAACAAATCAGTTTCGTTGCAGAAAACAACGAATAGATTTCGTAATATAATATATATATAAACTAAAATTAACTTTCAGTGTACATATATAAAACAAACTTTTATAGTCATTCCTGAAGATATGTTTTCTGTGTTTCTTGCGATTGTAGTCATCCTCTTAGAAGTGATAAGAACAAAGTTTGCCTGGTCTGGTTTTCACATCACGGTTATCTCCGTATACATTCACCTACAAATCACACAATTTTTCGTTTTTGAGGAAAACGAAAGAACTAAAGGGTGTATTCGATAAAAATGGCACACAGAAAATCTTCTGTAACTTTTGAATCGTATGAGTAAAAAACCTAGAAATTTGAGTAGATCTTATCCATAGTGTATTATTTCTGCCAAGTTTCAAAGTTATACATTCAGTAGTTCCAGTCATGTCGTCGAAACAAGAAATTGTCCGTGAGAAAATTTTGTGCACTCACAATCAAAATCCAGGGGCGCCCCACCGGTGGATTGCAAAAGGCTTGGAATTGCAAATACAACTGTGTCTCGTGTAACAAGAACCTTCAAGGAGCGTCTGAGTGTCCAAAGGAAGGAAGGAAGTGGTCGTAATAGTGGTCCAATGGACAGTAAAATGGCCAGGAAAGTCGTACAACAATTCAAGAACCGTCCAAACATGTCAATTCGAGATGTCGCTAAGAAGTCTAAGGTGTCAGTCGGTTTTGTGCAGAAAACCATGAAGCGTGCTGGGTTACATGTTTACAAAGTGCAAAAAGCCCCAAACCGGAATGAAAAACAAAACATCACTGCGAAAACCCGCGCCCGGAAACTTTACACGAAGCTGCTCACCAAATCCGGTTGCATCGTGATGGATGACGAAAGGCCGACTTCCGTCAACTTCCAGGGCAAGAATATTTCGTTGCCAAGTCGAAGTTCGATGTTCCGGAGGATGTTCGAAAGAAAAAACTATCGAAATTTGCAAAGAAGTTTCTAATCTGGCAGGCGATTTGCGGATGTGGTGAAATAAGTGCTCCCTTCATCACTTCCGGAACAATAAACGGTGCGATTTACACGGAAGAGTGCCTTAAGAAGCGTCTCTTGCCATTCATTAAGAAGCACAAAGGATCAACTCTGGTTTGGCCTGATCTAGCATCCTGCCACTACGCTCGAAACGTATTGGAGTGGTACCGAGCCAACGGAGTCAATTTTGTGCCAAAGGATATGAACCCACCAAATTCACCGGAACTTCGTCCAATTGAAAAATTCTGGGCAATTATGAAAACGGAACTTCGCAAACATCCCAAAACTATAAAAACAGAGCTAGAATTGAAGAAAATTTGGGTAAAAACAACAAAAACACTGGGAAAATCGGTTGTACAAAATTTGATGGGTGGAGTGAAAAGGAAGGTGCGGGCATTCGGGATGGGAGACGAAATTGAATAGAGCAAATGTTGTTAATCAAAACTCATTAGTAGTTCTTCATTTCCTGAAAATTTCAAGAAAATCCGATAAGCAGTTTAATTTTGATGAGTATATATGTGTGTGCCATTTTTATCGAATACACCCTTTAGGCAAACATTATGCAACAACGTTTGACATTTGAAGAATTCTTTAAATGTTTTTTTTTTGGTGCGTAGTCCTATAATAAGACGTTGAAATCTCTTAAGACTGTTAAGCTGTGTGAATTATCGCCCGATTGAAAATAATTAAATCAAAGAGATATACAACTCTTTTCTTAAATCCACATCGTTCCACGGCACTATTAGGCCATAGCTGTGAATCTTTTGAAGCCAAATTACAAAACCTCGGATAAAAAAGAAAGTAAAAGCTCTTAAGTTGCCCAATTTTTTGAATCTTTGCTTTAATATTTTAATGAACAACGACAACTTAAAATTTAAAAAGATTTGGAACACCTTTGCTTTTTTGTCTTGAGTCTTAGGACATCTCACACCTCGTCAACATTTAATAAGACTCGATCATTCAAAATTATTTTTTTGATCATTTATTTGAATAGGCTCAATCGAATCAACTTTACAAAGCCGAGTTTTCATATTTATATACATCATGTATTTTAAAGCTTGAGTTAGGAAGATAGAACCGATAACTCGCGGCCGTCTCGAGGTTAATAGGAATAACAATTTATTTTAAACTCTAAATTGTATAAAAACTTATGAAAATACATGTTTTGGCTTGAACATTTTAAGTAGAAAAAAAAAACACACACACAAACCAACAACAAACAAACCAATTAAGCAAACTAATAGTAAGTTCACACTACTGCTTGTATTACGTGATGTAGATTATCTTGATATCAGCAACTATACACCTAGTTTTCCCTGGAAATATTGTACATGTCATTTGATATCAAGATACTCTATATCACGTAATATAAGCTGTAATATGAACGTACTATAAGGTTAATGATATTTAAAAACACATAATAGTAGAGTATCTTGATATCAAATGACATGTACATTATTTCTAGTGAAAACTAGATGTATAGTTGCTGATATCAAGATACTCTATATCACGTAATATAAGCTGTAGGGTGAACGTACTATAAATGAGTTTCATAAATTCCAGATCACGTATAGTCAAACTATCTCGAACCGATACATTGGGTTATCTGCCTCGAGTTCATCATAAAGCACAGATCTGACTCCACGATGCTCTGCACTTGACCAAATAATGTGATCTGCGTCCTGGTAGCCTTGTCCACATTCACAGAGATTGCTGTCACTGAGCACAACACGGTAATGAGCTTTCAAAGAATAATCTTTGGACATGAGGCGAGAATGAAGTCTCGACTCACATCCATTTTGCTCCATAAAAGTTTGACAACTAGTGAACAAAGAGTGACCCGGTGTTGAATTTAATTTGAAATGTCGAGAAAAATTATAAATTTCACCAAAAATAAGTTAAACTTGGTTCACTCTACGAAACCCAAGTTAATCCCAGTTACACTAACTGAAATTTGTGTTACTCCACTTTTGACAGATATAAGTAAAAACCGACGCAAAATAGAGTTAACCTTGTTACCGTGTACAGTCGGATGTTGTCGAAAATCAAAGTAACCAGCAGCTCTGTAAAAGGAAATCAAAGCATACCATGGCTTGTCCGAGAGCTAATTTTTCAATTCAATGTCAAACACCTTTCGAGAAGGAAGCAAAATTTGGAGTTGAAGAAAAAGAAAATTGAAGAATTTGAAGGCTTTGTCCCTATCGGTAAGAATGATTGATCTTGAGATAAGATATGATGACAGATTTGATTTTGCTTCAGGCTTTTGAAGCAAGAAATTTCAAAATGTGTGATCCATGCAACGTACCGTGCGACTCTATCTGTGGACCAGCGATATGTCCCCCATGCGGACCTTGCGGACCATGCGGACCTTGCGGACCATGCGGACCATGCGGACCATGTGATCCTTGTGGCCCTTGCGGTCCCGGCGGCCCCTGCGGCCCCTGCGGCCCCTGCGGCCCCTGCGGCCCCTGCGGCCCCTGCGGCCCCTGCGGCCCCTGCGGCCCCTGCGGCCCCTGCGGCCCCTGCGGCCCCTGCGGCCCCTGCGGCCCCTGCGGCCCCTGCGGCCCCTGCGGACCATGTGACCCTTGTGGCCCATGCAGCCCCTGCGGCCCCTGCGGACCATGCGGCCCCTGCGGCCCCTGTGGCCCCTGCCGACCAGTAAGCCTCTGTGAGTGTATAGCTCGCCAGTACAGCCCGTACGGATCCTTCTAGTAGTGCTACCCTACAGCAGCAACAAACACATCTTGAAATGAAACTCTGAAACTGCTTTGAATATAAATCTCTTCAATGATAACATTTACCTTACTCATTTTTTCTCCTCCGCTTGGCGTTCCTCCTGCTCAAAAGCAAGAAGGATTACATTTTCCCATACCCTTGCTGCCAGCTTGCGTCGGTATTTGCTTTCGACAGACGTAGTATTTCTTTGAACTCCAAACTCGCATGTCGCATTTCACTTCAACCGGATTTGGCCGCACCACCAGCGCGAGAGAGCAGTCTTGTTTCGGTGTTTTTATTTCTGGAACTGTTGAAGGGTTTGTCGACGATAAACAAGATGAAGAGATTTTGACGCGGTTACCGGAAATAGCATGCGTTTCCTCGTTTGCTCCAGCTGAATTGCCCCCCTTTTAGCCTTGTTCCACCCCTTCGTCATCAACCGTCCGTTTCGTCCGTGGTCGTGGCTCATTAGGCATCGCAGGAGAATAAATTGCCCTCGGACGGATCGACACGAATCCATTTTTTGCAACGGCGAGACATTTTTCAATTTCTGATTTTCATCCCACCAGATCCCCGGCGAATCTCGAATGGTCTCCCGGTGGATTTTATTGGGCTCACAGTGCCATATTCGCTAAGACAACGATATTATTTATATCCGATTTTGATATTTATTGCTTCCCCGCAACTCGGCTCAATTCCGATGCTACCCAAGAGCGGTCATAAATTGTCGCGTGCCGTGTAGCCGTTTATTTTTTCCCCTCTTTTAGATGGAAGTCGCTACCTTCCCCCCAGAAGAAGGAGGTAAGTCGTCGAGGTATTGGTACTTATAGAGAAGAATCTCCTTCTCGCATGTGAGTCAACGGTCCAATTATGGTTCTTTTGCGATCCCCCCCATCCAAAGCTTCCTACTACTACTGTTGAACGATTCGGATGAATAACGACCCCCCCCTCCCCCTCTCTGTTCACCCCGCACGGGGATGTGTGTTTGACTCCTCTACTGGTTGCCATGTACGCAACATCTTCCGAAAAGGGGGGAATCGATGGAATGTGGCACTCGGATGGCGATGAAATATGGAGGCGACGCGGGATGATTATTGGTACTTTATGCGAGTTGGAATAATTGGATTATGGGATTGTGTCGGAATGAGGGATGGTATTGATGGCCTTTTATGTGTTTGTTTGCAAGGATGGTTTGCTAGGGGCTTTAGCACAGATTAAGGCTTTTTAAGTCAGGGGCAATTATGTTGTCAACAGTCTAACTGGAAGCGCTTATTCTAAGCGGTTCGGTGATGTCATGTCGGCAGGAGTGGGATGGCTTTCTGTGCAAACCAAATTGAATGTTTACCATTCTAGTGAAGTCCTTTCACTGTCAATTTGCAATATCTTTGCGACCTTTTAAACTGATGGTAAAATCTATAGAATACTCCACCAACTCTGACGTTTAACAACTACGAGGCAAAGTTGCCAATAAGGATCGGAAGATTCAATGGCTTAAATTGCCGGATTGAGCCTCCAAATAGTTGTGCGTTGTCTGCGAATCGATATTAGTCGAAATGAGTCGCTCTCACTTGACGATTGTCCAACCGAGTTAGTCGGCTCTTCATTTGCTCGCAGGGTTGAATCACTCACGACTCGCTGTAGAATAGGCTCGAGTGTTTCCGAAGCGAAATATCTCAATAAATCCTCCATAGTCTCTTGTTAAAGTTTTATTTTGACCTTGATACAACTCAACTAAGCTAAACTAATAAGAGATATGGGCTTATGGAATCGTAAAGTATTAATATATGACATCAGATTTTGAACCTCCTAAAAAATGGCAAAAAGCAGCTGATTGTGTCCAGAGATGGCATTTCGCACTAATGTTACCCGGTGCGTGAGATTTGTACCTTCACAGAGGATACAACCCTAACTCACCGCAGATAATGCAAAGTGCTCTTCTGTTCGGTGGTAAATAGACAGAATGAAAGTGTGCGCCTGTGATGGGATGGCTTAGAGTGAGTGAATCACTCTCTCTTTAAACGATCGCTCTCATGTGCTCTCAACTGTCTTCACCCGCGTGC
>JASCZW010009043.1:0-45464 GCA_034211315.2 Aedes japonicus
GTTTACTTATGATCCCTTATTTAAAAAGAGCTTCGATAGTTCCGTGGGTACTTACCTCAAAAACAAAGTGAGATCGTCACTATAATAATTGTATATCCAATTTTCATTGAGGATTCATAATTTTTCAGGATGTAAATGAACAAACGTTTTTGTTCAAAGCTAGAAATTCACTTTAGCATTGTAACTTTAGCTGATAGATATTCGAACAATTGAAACTGCAGTTCAGAATATTTTTCATCACCGGAAATTTGCATGCACAGTTCATTAAAGTTTCGTAAAGCATACATATATTAGAATTTCAGTGTGCCAAAATATCTCAAATATATTGAGCACTGATGTTCCTAGAATTCTTAAGACTTACTTTGAAAAACTGTGAAAAAATGCCTGATGAATCTAATTTCTCGCCACTCATTTTTTTTAGGCATGCAAATTGGAGCTCTTCTGTAATTCCTTACTTTAGAAGGAAAAAAAAGGCAAAAAAATCTTTATAAATTTATAGTTAATACCTTCAATAGTTTAACTGGGTAACTGGGTAGACTTTATTCCTAACTGGGTAGAATTTATTCCAGTGAAGACTTGTTCCCTCGTTTTGTTAAATCGAGAACAGATAATTTATGAGACAAATTTCCTAGAACGATTCGTTTTTATACAAGGTATTATTATGGTGGAATTTGCTAATAACTATTTACAAATTTGTTCAAAATGAGTCAAAATCTCGATGCTGAATGCTGTGAATACTTAGAGTCAATTGGAACCATTTTATTAATCCGGTGGTTGAAGAATTTTGATTAATTTGATACCAGGTTAAAAGCTCAGTCTGGGGACACTTGATTACTTGATTGAATTGAAAATTAAATGTGAAAAAATAGAACTCTGTTTGGACATTTCTTATCAGAGAAAAAAATGAAATAAATGAAAGAATGAAAACCATTATTTTCATGCTTTTCCGGGAAACGGGGGATACAGGTGGTCTTTTTTAAATTTCAAATACTGGAAAACTTTCAAGGGATCAGGAGGTCAAATCAACCCAAACTCCGCTCAAACTCCGCTACTCCGAAAAAGGAAGTGAATACAGCTGTTTTCCTTTACTTTCCAAACAAGAAGGTAAATATGCAAACAAACAAATGCAAAGCTAATCAAAAACTAAACTCACCATCCGATTCGAAGTATGACCGACTTCTCAAAACCAGCATCAATTGGGCTAGGTCTGGTAACGTTATGTGTAATGTCGGGAGATTTGCCGACAGATTCTTCTCCGGAACCAATTTATCTTTGAAATTCGCCAACAGTTGACGGTGAGCTAACACCACTATTCCAGGGATTTACGAATGTCCAAGTTATGGGATCAACAGCAGTTTTTAACACTTTTTTAGCTTTTTAGTTTGCATCTAAAGCTTGCTTCAGATAGAATTGGAACAAAAACAATTGCCTGTATTTCAGTTATTTATTATTGAATTCAAGATCTTTTTTATACAAATGTAGCGTTTGTAGTATGAAGAATACTTTTAAGAAAAAATATGGATAAAATTATTCGTCACGGTTTCGAAGGAATTCTCGAGTTTTTCCTGTAACACGGCTCATTAGGCGGCGCACACCTTCTTCGTCCATCGTTTTAGCTATCTTATTCCACCAGGTCTTCATCTGATTGATGTCTTTGACAACCTTTCCCTTTGCCTTGAGTCTCCTCTTCATGATTGCCCAGTATTTCTCAATAGGGCGGAACTGGGGGCAGTTGGGTGGGTTAAGGTTTTTCGGAACAACCTGGACCCCTTTCTCTGCATACCATTCTTGAACGACTTTGCTGTAATGACAGCTTGCCAAATCTGGCCAAAACATTACGGGATGGTCGTGGGATCGAATGAACGGCAAAATGGAGACACTCTTTTTGGTATAGTTCCGACGTCATTGTCTTATTTGTAACAAAAACTTTCGTTTTTTTTGCCACAGCTGCAAATGCCCTGCCAAATCATGAATTTTCGTGCAAATTTGTCGGCAAAAACAAATTTAAATTTGGCTGGAACATCCCCCCGAGCCGTTGCCAAGTAAAATTTTTGACCTGGGATTTGCCCGAAGTCAGCCTTGACATAGGTTTCATCGTCCATCAGAGGACACCCGTCGAACTTGGTCAGCACCTGGTCGTATAGCTTCCGAGCACGGATTTTGGCCACACTATTCTGTTTATGGTCCGATTTGGCTGTTTGCTAGCTCGATACGACTTGATTGACTCTTCCCGGAGTCGAGTTCTCCTCACGGTACTATGGGCAGCACCGAATTTTCTGGCCAAATCACGGTCCGACAGATTGGGATTCCTCTTAATCGTCTTCA
Organism: Aedes japonicus; assembly: GCA_034211315.2. NCBI lineage: Eukaryota > Metazoa > Arthropoda > Insecta > Diptera > Culicidae > Aedes > Aedes japonicus. Next base: position 2,326 of record JASCZW010009043.1, read on the forward strand.
AAATCTTACCACGCAGTTTCCGGTCGACAGTTCCACTCCGACGATTGGCTTGAGGCTTCCGAATCGTCGTCAATGTTTCCTTATACCGTTTGATAACGCGCCATACGGTATTTCTGGGCAATTTCAGCTGTTTAGCTAGCCTAGATGCAGACCACAATGGATTTTCCAAATAACTGTGCACAATTTTTCCCTTCTTTCGGCTTCCATGTTGATTGTTTTTTTTATTATTATTTCTTTATTATAGTGGCTTTCAGCCTCCTGGCTGGTTCGCCACTAAATGTTGATTGTTTACAAAGCACAGTCGATTTGCGGAATGTCAAAAATACATACGTGAAGCTGACAAAATTCCCGACACGTGGGCGCCAAGAACTTCCAAATCCGTCCACCAGGAGCGCCACAATATGAGCAAACGTTTGTTCCAATTCTAAATGAAGCAAGCCTTATCACGAGTTTATTCACGCCTGAATTATTATTGAACGTACTGGAATCAAGCTTTACGCTCAGAACACGACCCGTCAAGTAGCTTTCAAGCCATACCACAAGTTTGCCCAGAAGTATTCTGTTATCAAAGACGTCAAAAGCGGCCTTCAAGTCAAAAAGGTTCGTTGTTGGCGAATACGAGCTTTTCAGTTTCCTAGAAGCAGCAATGATCATGTCCGAAGCGATGATGGAAAAGGAGTCCAGGTCAAATTTATTATTAGTTCTGGGATGAATAGTTCTAGGCGACTACAAGATTGTTGTGGATAGTTCCCAGATTAACTTTGGGATGATTTCAGAATAGTTCTAGTATGTTTGTAGAATGTGATTCTGAAAGCGGCCTGGACTGCTGTCAGGAATATTCTGGGATAATTTCAAAATCGTTCCAAGTTGCTTCCAAGATATTTTTTGCATGCTTCTAAAGTTGCGGAGAATAGTTTCTAGAATTTGAATATTGAGATGTTTCCAAGCTTTGTATAGAACGCTTCCAGAATAGTTCAGAAATGGAGCTTGACTCCTGAATAGCTCGACGATGTACCTAGAAAATAATAGATAGGATTTTGGAATGTTTGCATATTGGTTCTGGTATAGTTCTAGAATTGTCCTGGACTGCTTACTGAATTGTCCTGTGACATTTCCAACAATGTTTCAATTTACCTCCAGGATTTTTGCTGGCTTCTAGTTGCGTGGAGATGTTTCTAGAATTTTAATTCGGAGATGTTTCGAACCTTTGTATTGAATTCATCCCAGATAGATCAGAGATGCTTCAGAACAATAGTGAATAAATTCCTTCCTTCCAGCATCTAGAATCTTTCTGGGATGCTTCCAGAGTAACTCAGGGATCCTTCAAAGTAGCTCTGGAATGCATCCAGGTAGTTCCGGAATACTTCCAGAATTGTACTTGGACGCTTCTTAAGTATTTCTGCAATGCCTTCAAAATTGTTCTAGAATGATTATAGATTATTTCCAAGATGTTTCTCTAGAAATAATCTATAATCTAAGAAAGTTGCTCTGGGATGCTTCCAAGCTATTTCTGGAATGTTTCTTCAGGGGTAGTACTTCCAGGAATGCTCTACACAATATTCTGAATTGCTTCCAGAGTAGTTCTAGAATTAATCTAGAATAGCTCTGTGATGCTTGCAGATTAACTCTGGAATGATACTAGAATTGTTCTGAGATTCTTCCTAAACAATACTGAGATGCTTTCATAGTAATTCTGTTATGCTTCAAAGTGATTCAAAAACTATTCTACGATGCTTCCATGATTGTGCTGGGATATTTTCCGGATTCGACTGAGATGTATCCAGGATGGTCCTCCTACACTTCTAAAGTAGCGTAAGGTTTCTATAGTTGGTCTAGGCTGGTTCCAGGATTAAAGGGTGTCCACGATGAAGTTGCCAACACAAAATTGATTCGCAAAATTCGAGTTTTCATCCGATTGCCATCAAATTTTCAGGGATTGAGAAATAACTATTAAACTTCATTTTACCATTTTACTCGTATTTTATTTACAGTCCATACGCAAATGCCCGCACCTTGGCCTTCACCCCGGCCATAAGATTCTGCACAACCTGTGAATCAACCGTTTTTGCATGTAAACCCATACTTTCTTCAGTTCCTCGACTGTCTTCACTACCTTAGGTCGTTTAAGAAGGTGCTGCTTCATAATCGCCCAGTACTTCTCGATGGGGCGGAGCTCCGGAGTGTTGGGAGGGTTGAACATTTTCGGCACGAAATTGACCTTATTGTCCGCATACCACTTCAGCACGTCCTTGGAGTAGTGGCATGAGGCCAAATCCGGCCAGAAGATTGTTGGGACGTTGTGGGCCTTCAGGAGAGGAAGCAGCCGCTTCTGGAGGCACTCTTTTATGTACACCTGTCCGTTCATCGTGTCCTGGGTCACGAAAGGTGCACTCCGCTTCCCGCACGTGCAGATGACTTGCCAAACCAGGAATTTCTTCGCAAATTTGGACATCTTCTGAGTGCGGACATGCTCCGGAACGCTGAACTTATCCTTGGCCGTGAAAAACAGGTTGCCGGGGATCTGTTTGAAGTCGGCCTTCACATATGTTTCGTCGTCCATGATGCAGCATTCAACTTTCGTCAGCATGTTGAGGTACAACTTCCTGGCACGGGTTTTGGCGGACTTGTTCTGCTTCTCGTCGCGATTAGGGGCCTTTTGTACCTTGAACGTTCGAAGCCCAGCCTTAGTTTTGGCCTTCTGGACAAAACTTCGGCTTAGGTGCAGCTTCTTAGCCACATCCCGAACGGAGGCGTTCGGATTTCGGTTAAAGGCTCCAACTACGCGGGTGTGATTTTTGGTGTGGTACGGAATACTTTTTCCTTCACTTCTGGGCTTCCGATCGGTGGTCAACCGTTCCTCGAACCGCTTAATCACTCGCGACACCGTGGAATTCGCGATTCCCAACGTTTTAGCGATGGAACGATGCGAGAGATCCTTGTTCTCGTGATGAATGCGCAAGATTTTATCACGCACGAGCTGTTCTTTCGACTCCATTTCCGCGAGTTTTGATCACAGGACTTTAAAACTTGCAGGATGTAAATATGCACTATGAACTAAATCCACCCAAATTTTCATTAAATTCTACCCAACGGTTAAAAAGTTAGAGCAATTTCATAGTGTGGCAATTTCATCGTGGACACCCTTTATTCTGTAATGTGTCCATAATTGCTCCAAGTTGCTTCCAGGAATTTTCTCGCAGGCTTCAGACTTGCGCTAATGTTTCTAGAATGATGAATTATAATTCTGAGATGTTTTCGTGCTTTGTTTTGAATGTTGTGGATTCATTCCTGAAGCATTTAGAATATTTCCGGGATGCTCTCAGAGTAATTATGGAATGCTCCAAAGCAGTTAGTTAGTTCCTAGATTATCGAGATTTTCAGCACTGGGCTGGTTCATCTCCTGTCGTAGTCATTTAAATACCTTTTGGCTATTTTCGTAACTTGTCCGGGGGTGAGATTCGAACTCGTGACGTTAGCGAGAGAGGTGTGGATGCTGACCACTACGCCTGAGTCGCCCCCTAGCATGCTCCATAGTAGCTCTGGGATGATTCCCGAGTAGTTCAACGATGCTTCCTAAATTATTCCTGCGGTGCCAAAAAAAATGGACGCATCAAAACTAGTTCTAAGGTTCCATTTCCAACCTTCCGATCCACAGTTAACCGCTGGTCAAAGGATTTGAAAACATTAAACACGGTTATTTTCGGTTGCTTTCGGTTCCTTGACAAGATCGCGACCGACGAATTTAGATTTTGCTACCATTTGAACAAAATGCGTTTGACACTTTCACTTTATTCGACGCCATTTTACTGAATGTAACAAGAATGTAAACATGTTGGACCACGAAATAAAGTGGAGAGTTTCAGCTGTCATATATGTGAAACGTTTCACCGATCCGTGAAATAATTCAAAATCTACACAGAAAGAAAAGTGTCCGAAATTTAACGTGGACAGGCTTTAACAGTTGATTTTAACCGATTTTAACCAACAACAAAGATGTGGTTATAGTAGGTAGGTGGCTTTTGAGTAGACGAATTGCAGCAATGTGCTCCCTAACACCACTAATCAAATCAGAAAGAGAAGAAATTATCTCCGTCTCCTCTTCGCACTGATCACATTTTCCACCAACCATCTGCAGCTGCTCAACTCGCCTAATTTTATCCAATCAATTTCCTCCCAACCGCTCATCGAATTGCCGCACTTCGAAACAAAACCCTACCAATTCGTTGATTAAGTATCAAGATTCCGAAATCTTCCGGAGCAACGCGACAACAGCGATGACGATGGCTTACAGTGCTTTAGCAAACAAATCAGATTACATTCAACCCAGCAAGTTCGGATGGCATCACGCATGGTGGAAATCGATGGAAAATTGGATTTACATCTTCATTCCCATTGTCATCGTCGACACCCAAGCATATATCTCACACTTCTTCCTGCTGATTTTTTGTTGTTGTTGCTTCTGCCACCCCCAAAGGAATTGAAACTGATGCTGAATTGATGTGTTTTCCATTGCGAGCCGGATTTCGATATCTCGAACGCGAGACTCATAAATAACGGCAGCCTGATAAACACATTCACATTATGCACACAATAATCGAGATTTATGGAAGTGAATGAAAGAACCGCATCCCGTGGGGAAAGCTGGAAAGTTTATTTTCCGTTGAATAAATACGTAATTCATCGTTTCGAGCCGTACTTAATGTGTGCTCGAAATGTTCGCCGCTTCCTGACCTCCAAAAAAGCAAAAACAAAGGCCATAATGGAGCAAAATTAATAAAACTTTCAAAAGCCCCACGATTGCCTGTTTCCAAAAAGCTGGTGCACAATTTTAGTGGGGGCCATTCTCGACAGCGGCAATAATCCACTCGGTGCACTGTTCAATGTACACTTTCCCATTGCACTTGCACGGCGGTTGTTGTTTGCTAAACAAGTGCTCAATTTAGGGACCCAACTCGGAACAACAACAACCGAAGTGGTGCAATCGACGAGCTTCAAGAGGCACCCCTCCCTTTCAGCGATTAGTTTCCACTGATCCTGCCCGGAATGCATGATGCAGTCGGGAATTTTGGAAGCAAAACACTTCGCATGAATCGCATCGTTCCTGAGAGGGAAACCCTTTTCACGTTTCACGCGATGGGGATGGGAATGAAAAGCGTCGAAATGAAATTTAGATTACATTTCAAGCGACCAATTAGAACACAGTTAAATCGTAAATATGCTACTGAATGTTTGCCAAGAGTGCCAAGCTGTTCGTTTTCCCGCTGTGCAAAGTTCCGTGGTACGCACGTTCGAAAACATATTTCCAGGACACCTAAGCTCGCATCCATGGGAATGATGATGGCCAGGATCAGCTGGGACAGTAGCAGTGGATGCCGGTTGTCCGTGGCTTAGGGTTGTGTTTCTGTTTTTTTTTTTGTTCCGTTCTGGAATGGGTGGGCGACGTGAGCTGGCATACTCGGTAGGCAAGTGTTGCACTTTGGTTGTACGAGATAACCGAAAACAAGCGGCAATTAAGCGGCATTTGGAGAATTTTGCATCCTGAGCGGAAACCGGATGAAATTTTTGGAAGAAGCCGACCGGGTCCCATCGTGTGGGATGTGACAATTTGACACGGTGGTGAACGAACGTTGTCGTAGCCGTTGAGATGATTAGAGACTTATTTGCCTGTTGTTGGACAGGAAATGGGATACGTCATGTAAATTTCTTGAATTTTAAAATGGAGAAGCGAGCAAAGTAGCGTAGTCCGACGGGCCTTAATGAAAAGGAACTAACGATTGTCAGTGGGGCTGGAAAGTGTTGAGAAGCATCAATGCAAACCCCTGACTGTCAGATAAGTCGCGATAAAAAACGGGTTCGCTCGTAGTACCATTCGAAAAACCCGTCTGTAAGAAGGACGTTGATGCAGAGTCTAATGATTAAAAGTTGCGCTCGGAGTTTGATAAGAAACACAAGGACCTGTGAAGTTATGGCCTGATTTGACAAGTTACCACTGCAGCCGAAGTTGCCAGTTGGATTGCATCAAAAAGAACGTAAGTCCACCCAATTGCCCCCGATTCCGTCCAATAGGAAAATATTGGGCAACTATGAGCTGGAAGCCTAAGAATGCTTGAACGACTTGAACGCTGCAAAGATGCAGTGGCGTCACGTTTAAATGTGCACCTTTTGCAGTTTGCACCAATCGATTGTAAATCTTTCTACACACCTTCTGAAACATTCAATTAACGTTGTTCTTGATAGTAAACATATCTTATAATTATAATTCACCAAATACATAGTATTTCCCTATCACAGACTACAAATTCGAGCAACCGAGGTCTCATATGCAACAATGAACGATATATTTAGGGGTGCACCTAAGGCACATGCTCCATTCGCTCGGCTGTCTTTGAGGAGCCAGCGCTAGACTGGGACATCTTGTGGACAGCATATGGCCTAACAGTCGATGGGCATGCTCACCATTTAAAATCCGTCCATTTCAGGATGGCTAATTCTATTTCTTTTCAGGCCACCGAATTTCCCGTAAAGAGTTAGTTCGGAATATGTCTAGGAAATCGATGCATTAAGCATAGCAGCAAAATCTTCCGAAGCGAAAACCGAAGACGTTCTCTGGAGTACCCTGAAGTACCCGGAGCATGTCCAGATGTAACCAATGTGGTCCTGGATACTTGATTTCACGAACAATGCTCTACTTTTTGAATTCTGATATGATTTGAGCCAGTTCCCGTGAAGTACCCAGAACACGCATGGGTCCGGCCAATTTTGTCTTGGACGTATGCCTATTACTGATTTCGTTTTGAATTCTCCGATGGAAAGATTTCAGCGAATCCTGGCGACTCGCAAAATGGGATCTGAATTATTCCGGCAATGATTTGGGTGAATCTCGAATATAATACCTGTTAATTTCTAAGACAATTTCGGAAAATTCTTTGGAGGACTCTGGGGTACCTTGGATAGGATTTTGGAAAGTCCTACTGAAGGTCGCTGTGAATCCTGGAATCGCAGGGAAGTCTAAAATTTTATGAAGAGGCTGGAAAATTTCGGTAAGTCCTGGAGGGGGTTTGAGCATTTTTGGAAGGGATTTCTGGCAAATCATGGAGTAGATTTCGTTGAATTTCGGATAGTATTATGGCTAACTAAGAAGATTCTGGGCAATGAACTAGTAGATTATGACGAAATTCTCATTTTTTTTGTAAGAATCCTAGCAAATCTCGATGAGAGAGTACCTAACGTATCCTAACAGATATAAGCGAACTGCGAAGTAGATCCTAGGAATTCCTAGCATTTTGAATACGGTTTTGACGACTCCCAAAAAGTATATTTGGCAAATACAGCAGAAGTGATGCTGAGTTTTGGATTGGATTCCAGTGAAGTCCTAAGAGGGTTTCGGAAAATTCTGTTGATGCCTCTTGTATATCTTATACATCTTCTTCTTCTTGGCTTAACGGGGCTACTCAAATTAGTATTCTTTGAAGCACTTGCACAGTTATTAATTCAGAGCTCTCTTTGTCATTCCAAAGCATCCAACCGTGTAGTTTTCGTCAATCACATTAATACGGTTATGCGGCAAGAAAATCGTACAAATTTCCAACCCAAAAAGACATACGACTGTATCGAAAATATTGACCTCTGAACTGGAAAACCGAGGCGTTTACTAACTACGCCCCTTTCGTTCAGAAATGATGTTGGGAAATGATTTCTGAAGCAGGCTCTGGAAAATCCCAATGAGAATTTGAAAAATATTGGTGAAGGGACTGAAGAATCTGGACGAGTCTTGTAGGAGATTTCGAAAAATCTTGGAGACGTTTGTCGCAAATGAGTGAGCAGGTTACAAGATTCTGGAAAACCGTGTAGAAAATGACATATTACTTTTTATAATTTTCAAATAGAATTTTGGTTGACAAATAATATTTTGGTTTATTTAGTAGAGGAGTCTAGAGGGTATCTCTATTTCAAACCTCCGTGATAAATCTGACAAATTTCGGTGAAGATTCTGGTGATTTTAGAATGCTTCGTCAATGTTTACGGCAAATCTCGATGCAGATTTCGGTGAATCCAACAGAACATGTTGGCAAATCTTTAGAGAATCGTGGTGATAGTTTAAATGTGTCCTGGAGCAGATTCAGTCGAATTACGCAATGGATCCGAAAAATCTTCGAGAATGTCGACCAGGATCCTGGTAAATCTCAGATGATATTTCAGTGTAGTCCTAAGAGGATTTCTTAAAACTCAGTTGATAATTCGTGTACTCTCAAACTGATGACAAATACTGCTGAGTATCTGGAACAAACGGCGAAGCTATAGGACACATTATTAAGGAAATTAGTTGACAAATTATTAAGAAAACTAGTTATCTTAAAATGGCAAATTTGTAATGATTTTTTAATAGGAGATTTGATAAGTGTGTTATGGATAGCAACAACAACAATCCCTAGCCTCTTGTCCCGTAACTTTTATTCCTACCTCAACGTGGTGCCTACTGGAGTATGAGTAACCACAGGAAAGGTAGCCAACCCCGGTGGGACCTTAGTCATACTTGACCACTTGAGTTTCGTGAAAATCCAGCCAGTTAAGGCTGAACATAAATATATGGTAAGTAGAGGCTCATGAGACAACAATGTTAGCCTCTCATTTCGAGTTCAGATCAACAGTGATGATGTCGAGACAGTAGACGAATACGTGATCATTGGTGACCGCCGATAATAACACCAGCAGAGAAATAAAAAGGCGCATTACGGCTGAATGAACGCCTGAATTGTATTCCGAGAGACGCTAATATTGAACAAAGTTCCTTGGACTGCAATGTTTCCCAGGTTGATCATCTTGTGGCATGTTTCAAGTCTATTTTATCTCATTTGGCTAAATTTCGCTTTAAAAGAGTCATAGCCGAACTAGCCGGGGCTGAGAAACAAAATACACTGTTGCCTCTTACACCGGTTGTTACAATCTTATTTGCTCACCATTCTCTGGTCATTCAAAAGAAGTCTTCTGAACTTGCACTACCAATCTCTGTACTTCACAAGAATTTTTCGAATCCTTCTGAGGCAATTAATTAGGATTTCTCAAAATTCCTGTAGATTTTTTCAGGAATTCTTCTACTATATTGAAAATTCCTCAGGACTTTCTAAAGATGTCCTCTAGGCTTTAATCGAAATTCCACTGATCTCGCTCTAAATTCTAGGTTTTCGAAAACTAACTTAACAAGTTCTCTGGAATTTCATTTGAAGTTCTAAAGTGTCTCAACAAGTCCTCTCTACTTACTCCGGACGGCATCTGGCCTCTTTCAGCATGCTTGGTAATTTTTCGAAGGAATAGCTCTTTATTTTCTCAGGGAGTTTTCGGAATTTTCTCAACAAGTCCTAATCAGTTTTCGTGGTAGTTATCCGGAATTTCTTAGGTTGTTTTCTGGACTATCCAGGAAGTATCATGGACTTCGCTTTAGTTCTAGAAATTTTGTCTATGAAGTGGTCTGGATTTTCTGTGTAAGTACTCTTGAATTTCTCTTCCTGGTCCTCCTCCTGGCCGACTCCTGGTCATTCGCAGAATGCCCACTAGATATTCATAAGAGGGCCACTGCAGTTGCTCTGGAAGCCCTTATATTATCTCAGAAAGTCTTCTGGATTTTCCCAGAATGGTCTTGAAACTTCAAATCTTCAAAAATTCTCTAGATTGTTTCAGTAAGGCCTCTTTTGTATCCCTTCATTATACCTGTTAGCAAATAATCTCATAATCCTCATGATCTGAGTTCTTTCAAGCTGTCTGCAGAACTTTATCAGAAAGTCCTCTTATTTTTATCAAAGATCCCTCTGCAGTTTCCAGGTCTTTTTATTTTTTTCACTTGGTCGTTTCTGATTATTATCATTTCATTTATTTTTTGGATTAGTACAAGGAACACTTTTACTTTCTTAGTAATTCTCCTGAGTTTCTTCAAGCAATCATCTTCGTCTTCCCAAGACGTTTTCTGGAATTTCTCAGGAGCCATAGATAGTCTGCGGACTTTAAAAAAATCATCAGTTTTTTTTCCAAAAGGCCCATAAACTTTCGAGAAAGTATTAGAGTCTTCCTCAGAATGTCCTCGATATTTTCATGGGAGAGAAATTTGTCAGAGAATTTCCATAGGAATTTTCAAGACTTCTGATTCTTTTCCGAATGTTCTTTAGAATATCTCAAGAATTTGGACGAGACATTCTCAGTAAGGACTTTTTTGCTTTTCAGGAAGCTCTGAACATTCTCAGGAAGTATACTGGGCTCCCTCAGAATGTCGTCAGAAATTTATCAGAAAGTCCTTTAATAGAAACCCTCTGCTGCCTTTCAGGAAATCTTGTCGACTATTTCCAAAAATCTGTGAAGTGTTAGGAGAAGTCCTCGAAATCCTCTCAAGAACTTCTTTTGACGTTTGCGTAAGAAAACTTTTTCATTTTCTCAGGGTTTTTTCTTGAATTTTTCAGTACGCTGTCTGTACTTTCACTGGAACTTCGTTCAAGCAGTCTGAGGACTTTCATAAAATTATTTGGTTTTTCTCAAAATGCCCTCTGGTCTTTCTCAAAATTTCAGCTAAATTTTCTGAAGTGTTTCAGGAAACCCTATGGATTTCTTAGGAAGTCTGATGGATTTTTCAAAAACTTCTGTTGACTATCTCAAGATGTTCTTTGCTTCTAAGGAAGTTCTCTGAACTTTTATGGAATTGTTCTGGATTCTTTCAAGGTGTCCTCAAAACATTGGTAACATGTTTTATAACAAATCTTTCTGCAGTTTTCCAGGTAGTTCTCCTGTAATTTCTCATAAAACTCATTCAATTTTCTCATTAAGTCATTTAAATTCTCTCAGGAAGCCCTCTGGAATTATTCCGACGATCTTCAAACTTTAAAAGGAATTTGTTACGAAGTTTCCTGGATTTTCTCAAGGAAAAATTCTATAATTTTTCACACAGCTTTCTGGACTCAGAAAGTCCCATGGACTTCGTTAAGGCAGCTACGGGATTTGCGTAAGAATGTCTCTGGTTTTTCTCAAGAAGTCCTCTGAACTTTTTCAGGAGACCCTTTGGATAGAATGCCTTCTAGATTTTCATACTACAACCACTGAAGTTTCTCGGAAAACATTGAGAATAGTTAAAGAGGTTCTGAACTCTCGAGATGTCATCAAAATTTTGTCAGTCCTCTATAGTTTTTCAGGTAGTTCTCAGGACTTTCTCACGAAGCCCTTTATATAATCTCATTAAGTTATCTGACCTTTCTCATGAAGGTCATCGAATTTTCGCAGGAAGCCCTCTTGACTTTTTCCGCAAATCCTCTAGAGAAAGGAACTTGATATTCTCCGGAAGAACTGTGGATTTCCCCAGAAAGGTCTGTGGTCTCTGTAGCTTTTCAGGCAGTTCTCAGGGCTTTGTCACGAGGACCTTTGAACTTTTTCGTTAAGTTATCTGGACTTTTTCATGAAGCTCAGTGGATTTTGTCAGAAATTGCTCCGGAGTTTTTCAGCAGAACCTTGTGAAAGAACTTTTCTCAGAGTGAGGTCTCGGCAGGTTTTTCATCAGAAAGTTTTCTGGGCCATCTCAGGGAACTATTTTGAATCTGTTCAGGGAATCTCCGAAGTATTTTCATAAAGTTAATCTGGATAATCTTAGGCAGTTTTCAATCCCAGGGAGAGTTTCCCAGAGTTTTCAGAAAATCCCCTAGATTTTAAGAACATTTTGAGCAAGCCTTCTGCATTTTGAGACACTTTTTAAAATCCTATCTTGATCTCTGTACGAGGTGTTCCCTGGACTTAGTACAGGAAGTCTTCGGGGTATTCCCAAGAAGTATTCTCATACAAAACAAATATGGAACTTTTTCAGTTGGTCCTTCGGACTTTCTGATGTTTTTTTAGGAATTCGTACTCTTTGTTTGTGTACTATCTCAAGACTCTGGAGGCTATTTCAACAACACTCTGAGCTTCCTCAGGAAACCTCCTGGATATTATCCAGGAATATTCTTGAATTTAAGAGCAAGTTTCCTGGATTTGCTGAAGAAGCTTTCAAGTTTTTCAGGGAATATTCTTGATTTTTTCTGAAAACCCTTTGGACTTCTCCGAAGGGTTATCCAACTTTATTTGGAACTCCTCTGAGTATTTTCAGAATGTATTCTGGAGATCTTTGGATTTTCCTAAGAAGTTCTTTTGTTCATTCCAGAAAGCCTAGAACTTGTTCAGTTATTCCCCGGGCAGTTTGTCCATGAAGTTGTCTAAAAAGCCTCTGGATTCTTATAAGATGTCTGGATATTATCATAAAGTCCTTGGACTTTTCTCTGGCCGTGGCCTTTCCTCAGGAAGCCCGCTGGACTTTTTCCGCAAATCATCTATAGAAAGGAACTTAGTATTCTCCAGAAGTGCTGTAGATTTTCTCAGAAAAGTTTGTGGTCTCAGCAGCTTTTCAGATAGTTCTCGGGGGCTTGTCACAAACCCCGTTGAACTTTCTCGTTAAGTTACCTGGACTTTTTCATGAAGCTCAGCGGATTTTGTCAGAAAGTGTTCCGGAATTTTTCATTTATAGAAAAGACCCTGGCTTTCTCGGAAAGTGTTGTTATGTTTCTCAGGAAGGTCTACGGTTTTTATCAGCAAGTTTTCTGGACTATCTCAGAAAACCCTTTGTTTGTTCCGGCAATCTCCGAAATATGTTCATAAAGTTCTCTGGATAATTTCAGACAGTATTCGATCTCAGGGAGAGTTCTGAAATTTTTCAGAAAATCCCTTGGACCTTAAGAACATCCTGAGCAAGCCTTCTGCACGTTGAGACTCTTTTAAAAAACCTTCTTTATCTCTTAAGGGTGTTCCCTGAATTCTTACAGGAAATTGTCGGGGCATTTCCAAAACGTTTTCTCAACATTTGCAATAAGACAACTGACCATTAATAGCGTTAAGTATTATTTCAGGAAGTCAACTGAACTATCACAAGAAGTTTTAGAAATTACTCAAGTTTTCTCTTGGGTTTTAAAGCTGGAAGTTCGTTGGATTTTTCCAGGAAGTCAACTGGATTTTTTCAAAACAAATATGGAACTTCCTCAGTTGGTCATTTGGACTTGCTGATGATTTTTTTAGGAATTCGTACTTTTTCTTTTTGTAGTTTCTCAAGACTCTGTGGGAGCTATTTCAGCAACACTCTAAGCTTCTTCAGGAAACCTACTGGATATTATCCAGGAATACTCTAAAATTTAAGCGCAAGTTTCCTGGATTTGCTGCAGAAGCTTACAAATTTTACTGGTAATATTCTTGATTTTTCCGGTAAATCCTTTGGATTTCTCCATAAGATTATACAACTTTTTTGGAAGTCTTCTGGATATTTTCAGAGTGAATTCTGAAGATCTTTGGTATTTCTAAGAAAGTTCATTTGTTCGTCCCAGAAAACTCAGAATTTGTTCAGTTATTCCCCGGACAGTTTGTTCAAGAAGTTGTCTGGAAAGCCTCTGGACTATTATAAGGTGTCTGAATACTATCATAAAGTCCTCGGACTTTTCTCTTGCCTTGGCCTTTTCTCGGGAACCATCTGAACTTTTCCGGATATCCTCTGGAGAAAGGATCTTGATATTCTCCAGAAGTGCTGTGACTTTTTTTCAGGAAGGTCTGTGGTCTCAGCAGCTTTTCAGATAGTTCTCGGGACTTTGTCACGAAGCCCTTTGAACTTTCTCGTTAAGTTACTTGGACTTTTTCATGAAGCTCAGCGGTTTATGTCAGAAAGTGCTCCTGAATTTTTCAGCAAGTTCTCTGTGGCTGTGGGTTTTCTCAGGAAGGTCTGCGGTTTTTATCAGAAAGTTTTCTGAACTATCTCAGAAAAACCTTTGGAGTTTGTTCAGGCAATCTCCAAAATATGTTCATAAAGTTTTCTGAACGATCTCAGGCAGTATTCGATCGAAGAAGTAGTAGTAGTAGTCGAAGTAGCTCCCTGGAGTTCTGCAAAAAGAGATATTGACCTTTTTAGGAAGTCCGTTGTTTTTGTTCAGAAAGTTCGTATATTTTTCCAAAAATTCACTGATTTTTCCAATAAGTTCTCTGGACTTTGAAAAATTCCTTCGAATTTTGCAAGGACCCTTGCTATCTAATATCTAACGGTCTCATCTGGAAATTTTCATAGACATTTTTGTTGACTTTTTGTACTTTTCAGGAAATGCTCTGGACTTATCCATTAAATTCCTTGAACATTTAAGAAGTCATCTGAACTTTTGAAGAAGCCATACCATACTAGCCATTATAATTTAGATTTGTCTTCATCCATTTTTCAGGAAGTACTCTGGAATTTTCCGAACAAGTTCCCTGAACATTCAGAAATTCATGCTATGGAACATCAATCTAGAACTTTTTATAGAACTGTGTCAGGAGTTCAATCATAGAACCCTGGTCGGGAGTTCAATTCTAGACCCGTCCCCTCTCTTGCCTCTATCTATCACTACTAGATTTAAAATAAAAAGTAGTCTAGTGCGCTTTCATTGATCGCATCACTTACCAGTATTCTGACAAATTCAATAGAAGATTTTGGTGACCAGAACACCGGAGAGAATTCCGGAAACTTGGTTTTTTTTACCGAAGTTCTGTTCAAATCTTAATGGAGATTCCGGTGAATCCAGTAGAGAATGTCGGCAAAGCATGCAGAGTCCTGGAGATAGTTGTTAACGAATCCTGGAGAAGATTTGGGCCAATTACGGAACAAAGAAGGATATGCTTGAATCAAGTAGTAGAATTAAGCAAACTACAAAAGTCTTCTCAAGTATGTTCCAATTGCCCTACTGGCAACTCCGATGCACATCCAAAACTATTCTTCTCACAATGAATGCATATCTTCGAAATTTTCTGCTTCTTCACATCATAACACTTCAACACCTCTTTTTCCAACCAACTTAAATCCATCCACTGCCTCCTCTATATGCTAATCGAGGACGCCAGTGCCAAAGTGATTCATCTGCTCGGAGAACTACTTTTCCCTCAAATCAAATGCTAATGAAAATAAAATCCAATCTGCCTGTCATGTATCTCAACCCCAACCAACCAACCAACCAACCAACGTTGGGACCCGGCTACGGATAATCTGAGAAGGACATGCAGCGGCGGGTACGATTCGGTGCCCGCCTTTTTCATTAACCTTATCTTCACTTTCCCCGACAGGCATGAGATGCATTCGTTGTCTATGTTTGCAACGGACACAGTGAGACACATTGGAAAGGCGCCCGTGTGGGAAACCATGTCCTAGCAGACAATGCAAAGGCAGATCTCACATGGGCGGTGGGAGTAGATGAACTGAACGCATTAAGTCCGCCCACACAATGTTCTCGAAATTAGAATGTCTTCCAGCGCCACCACCAGCTGCGGCTGCGGCAGAATCCAGCCACATTCCCGCAATACTGACGTTGGCCAGAAGTTGTAGCTCTCACAGAAGACAGGCTTCTTATGGCGAGGACAGATATCTCGATTTTATACGGCACAGAGATTGGGATAGACCAAGTTGGCGACAGCTGTCAGACGGAACTTCCACGCCTCGATGTGCTCTGCTGGGGATGTTTCCCGGGATCCGTTGAGGAAGGTGTCAATTAGGTGTGTGCGTTTGGCTTTCGGCTGTGTGTTTGTAAATTAAATTGGATCATGTCGGGATCAGAAACAGTCATTAGACGGGTTTACAAGTCGACCAGATTAGTTGAGGCATGTTCGGTTTCAACTGAGTTAAATGGGATTTAAGATTAGGTGTCCGAAGCTGAGCGTAATTGACACCCTCTGGAAGGTGCGCCACCTTAATTGACACCGAAGCCAATTTCCCACGGGGACCTGTGCCTTGCATCGCATTAAACTGCACCCTAATGCAATGTCGGTCAGTGCAGCAGAACAATAAATCATTTTCAATCAAATTCCCCTCAGAGCAGTGTGTCAAGCAGTTACTGTGCGAAAGTGTCATTCGGGGTGGGGGAATCGAGAACTCGCCTAGGGGGAAAATGTCACACCCCTTTTTCGAGGCAATAATTTTCAAATTATGCAAATTAGCTGCGGTTGGCAGGCGACTGTTTGTAAATCAATTGGTGTAAAGCTCGGTGCATTGAATATCTGAACGCAGGCAATCAGCTATATTTGGGTTCGACATTCGACATGTTCCGTTGTAACCTCTGACAAACTCTGTAGGAACTTTCGACCAGTTCCGTTGGAATTTCCTTCATTTTCCGTTAGAATTTACGGGGAGTTCCCTTGGCACCTTCTCCATATTTCCTTGGAATTTGTTGAAAGTTCCTTTAGAACTTCAGATAAATTCTCTTCGAACAAGCTCCCTTGAAACTTCAGACAAGTTTCCTCCGAACATTAGACGAACTCCGTTGGAACTTCCGACAAGTTTCTTAGAATTTCATACAAGTTCTCTTGGAACTTTTGGCAAGTTCCCTTGGAACTTTCGGCAAGTTCCCTTTTGAAGAACTTTTGAAATGTTCTTTTAAAGCTTTTGAAGTGTGAAGTGAACTTTTGAAATGTTCTTTTAAAGCTTCCGACAAGTTCCTTCGAACTTCCGATAACTTGTATTGGAACTTAAGACAAGTTCCATTGGACCTTCCATCCATTTCCGTTGGAACTTCTGACAATTTCCTTTAGAACTTCCTACAAGTTTCAATGCAACTGCTGGAAAGTAACCTTGGAACTTCATACAAATTTCCTTAGAGCTTCTGACAAGTTCCTTTGGAACTTTTGACAAGTTCCCTTGGAACTGTTGACAAGATCCCTTGAAACTTCCGACAAGTTACCTTGGAATTTCCGACAAGTTCTGTTCGATTACCAGAAAAATTTCCTTGGAATATCCAACAAGTTCTCTTGGAACTTTATCCAATGACCTTGGATTTTTAGACTAACTCGCTTGGAACTCTAGACAAGTTCCCTCGAATCTATAGACAAGTTATCTTGCAATTTTAGACAAATTCTTTGGAACTCTAGACAATTTCTGGTGAAACTTTCCACAAGTTAACTAGAAATTTTAGACGAGATCTATTGGAGCTTCCGATAAATTACCTTGGTATGTCCAACAAGTTCTCTTGGAACTTTAGCCAATATCCTTGGATCTTTAGTGTAGTTCGCTTGGAACTCTAGACAAGTTCCCTCGAATCAATAGACAAATTATTTTGGAATTTTGGACAAATTCCTTGGAACTCTAGACAATTTTTCGTGAAACTTTTCACAAGTTCTTTCGGAATTTTATCCAATGACCTTGAATATTTAGACTTCTTTGCTTGGAACTCTAGACAAATACCCTTGAATCTATAGACAAGTTATCTAGGAATTTTAGGCAAATTCTTTGGAACTCTAGACAATTTCTGGTGAAACTTTCCACAAGTTAACTAGGAATTTTCAATGTGTTCAGCTTCCGATAAATTTCCTTGGAATGTCCAACAAGTTCTCTTGGAACATTAGCCAATGTCCTTAGATCTTTAGTCTAGTTCGCTTGGAATTCTAGACAAATTCCCTTGAATCTATAGACAAGTTATCTTGGAATTTTAGGCAAATTCCTTGACAATTTCTCGTTAAACTTTCCACAAGTTAACTCGGAATTTCAGACGAGCTCTATTGGAGCTTCCGATATATTTCCTTGGAATGTTCAACAAGTTCTCTTGGAACTTTAGCCATTGTCTTTGGATCTTTAGTCTAGTTCGCTTGGATCTCCAGACAAGTTCCCTCGAATCTTTAGACAAGTTATCTTGGAATTTTAGGAAATTCCTTGGAACTCTAGACAATTTTTCGTGAAACTTTCCACAAGTTAACTCGGAATTTTAAACGAGTTCTATTGGAGCTTCCGATAAATTTCCTTGGAATGTCGAACAAGTTCTTTCGGAATTTTATCCAATGACCTTGGATATTTAGACTTCTTTGCTTGGAACTCTACACAAATACCCTTGAATCTATAGACAAGTTATCTAGGAATTTTAGGCAAATTCTTTGGAACTCTAGACAATTTCTGGTGAAATTTTCCACAAGTTAACTAGGAATTTTCAAAGTGTTCAGCTTCCGATAAATTTCCTTGGAATGTCGAACAAGTTCTCTTGGAAAATTAGCCAATGTCCTTAGGTCTTTAGTCTAGTTCGCTTGGAATTCTAGACAAATACCCTTGAATCTATAGACAAGTTATCTAGGAATTTTAGGCAAATTCTTTGGAACTCTAGACAATTTCTGGTGAAATTTTGCACAAGTTAACTAGGAATTTTCAAAGTGTTCAGCTTCCGATAAATTTCCTTGGAATGTCCAACAAGTTCTCTTGGAACATTAGCCAATGTCCTTAGATCTTTAGTTTAGTTCGCTTGGAATTCTAGACAAATTCCCTTGAATCTATAGACAAGTTATCTTGGAATTTTAGACATAATTATGAAACTCTAGACAACTTCTGGTGAAACTTTCCAAAAATTAACTCGGAATTTTAGACGAGTTCTATTTGAGCTCCCTATAAATTTCCTTGGAATGTCCAACAAGTTCTCTTGGAATTTTATCCAATTACCTTCGATCTTTAGACTAAATCGCTTGGAACTCTAGACAAGTTCCCTCAAATCTATAGACTAGTTATCTTGGAATTTTAGGCAAATTCCTTGGAATTCTAGACAATTTTTCGTGAAACTTTCCACAAGTTAACTCGGAATTTTAGACGAGTTCGTTTGGAGCTTCCGATCAATTTCAACTTGCAACTTTATGCAATTAACTTGGATATTTGGACTAGTTCGCTTGGAACTCTAGACAAATTCCTTTGAATCTATAGACAAGTTATCTTGGAATTTTGAGCTAATTCTTTGGAACTCTAGACAATTTCTCGTGAAACTTTCCACAAGTTAACTCGGAATTTCAGACGAGTTCTATTGGTGCTTCCGATAAAATTCCTTGGAATGTCCAACATGTTCTCTTGGAACTTTAACCAATGTCCTTGGATCTTTAGTCTAGTTCGCTTGGATCTCCAGACAAGTTCCCTCGAATCTTTAGACAAGTTATCATGGAATTTAGGGAAATTCTTTGGAACTCTAGACAACGTTTCGTGAAACTTTCCACAAGTTGACGCGGAATTTTAGACGAGTTCAGCTTCCGATAAATTTCCTTGGAATGTCCAACAGGTTCTCTTGGAACTTTAGCCAATGTCCTTGGATCTCTAGACTAGTTCGCTTGAAACTCTATACACATTCCCTAGAATGTATAGACAAGTTATCTCGGAACTTTGAGCTAATTCTTTGGAACTCTAGACAATTTCAGGAGAAACTTTTCACAAGTTAACTAGGAATTTTAGACGAGTTCTATTGGAGCTTCCGATAAATTTCCTTGGAATGTCCAACATGTTCTCTTGGAACTATAGCCAATGTCCTTGGATCTTTAGTCTAGTTCGATTGGAACTCTAGACAAGTTCCTTTGAAAATATAGACAACTTATCTTGGAATTTTAGGCAAATTCCTTGAAACTCTAAAAAATTTTTCGTTAAACTTTCCACAAGTTCTCTTGGAACTTTCGACGAGTGTTATTTTTTGTTTTTTGAGCGTCCGACAAATTCCATAGGAACTTCCGACAAGTTACCTTGGAACTTCCGACAAGTTCCGTTCGATTACCAGAAAAATTTCCTTGGAATGTCCAACATGTTCTCTTGGAACTTTAGACAAGTTCGCTTGGAACTCTAGACAAGTTCCCTCGAATCAATAGACAAGTTTTCTTGGAATTTTCGGCAAATTCCTTGGAACTCTAGACAATTTTTCGTGAAACTTTCCACAAGTTCTCTTGGAACTTTCGACGAGTGTTTTTTTTTGGCCATCCGACAAATTCCCTAGGAACTTCCCACAACATCCCGTGGAACTTCAATTGTTCAAGTATGCTAGCTACTTAGAACTTCTGAGAAGTTTACCCGGGAATTTCCACACTTATTATAAATTCGACTTGTTCGCTCAAAATCCCCGGCAAGTTCCCTTCAACTTACCAACAATTATATTGGAACTTCCGACTAGCTTCCTCAGAGCTTCCGTCAAGTTTCCTCTTAATTTCTCACAATTTCGTTCGGAACTTTAAAAAAAAATCCATTGGAGCCTCTTTTTGGACAAGTTCCCTTGGAACTTTAGACAAGCTTCCTAGGAACTTTCTTCAAGTTCGCTCGGAACAATCGGCGAGTATCAGTAAAACCTCCGACACGTTCTATTTGAACTTATGATTTGTTGACATGAGGCTTCCGTCAAGTTTTCTCAGCATTTCCGAGAAGTTCTCTCGGAATCTCGGACTACTCAAGTTCCCTTGGAACTTTGGACAATTTTCCGTTGGACCATCTCATAATTCTAGCTGCTAACTCTAGCTGAGCTATCGAACCGTTTTTTTGAACTTTTAACTAGTTCCTTTGGAAATTTCCACAAGTTCGCTTGGTACTTTCGACAAGTTCCCTTGAAACTAAGATTCTTTTTTTTATTGGAACATCACAAATTTTCCCTTTGAACTTCAGCTAAATTTTTTTGGAATTTTAAACAAGTTCCCTAGGATCATCAGATAAGTTCCCTCAGATCTTCAGACAAGTTCCCTTGGAATTTTAGACAAGTTATTTTTGAACATTAGACAAGTTACGTTTGAACATTAGACAAGTTTCCTTGGAACTGCCTACAGATTCTCTTTGAACTTTTGACAAATTCCCGTAGTACTGTAGACAAGTTCCCTAGATATTAGTAAATTGAAACTGCACGTTGTTTTGAGGGTTCTGCTATTAACCCTTTATTTGGCAAAACATGTTTGTTAAGTTCTCTTTTCATTTTACGATGACTTTCTTAAAACTTTTCATGTCATCCGCTAAATGTAAATAGAGCATAAAACTAGCTGCAAAGCTCATAATAAACGGAGTAACTTGTTTGAGTTTTGTTAATCTAGAACGAAAGTGATGAAACATCAGAAGATATTTCGGATGTTCCGGCTAACCCTGAGGACTATGCAGGGACCAGTAAATCGGTCCTCAAACTTCACATAATTTTATAACCTATTGAGATAAACCATTAATTCTTGTGAATGGCCCCAACAGCATCCTTACTGTTGGTTTAAACCGGTTCTCAAATTGGATATTTCTAAGTGTTCTTGTATTCCATTGAAATAAACCACTCACACTTGTGAGTGGACCCAAAAGCATCCTTACTGTTGGTTTAAATCGGTTCTCAAATTTAATATTTTAACAGAATTTTATATGAAGTTTTTCAGAAGCAGATAATTTATCATCTCCATCAGCGCTAGAGCGACAGTAATTTCATTGCTAGAACAAATAGACGTGAGAAAGTGTATTGCAGATCCATAAACAGCATGCTTTGAAACTGAATAGATGTAAGTTTGAAAACGGCGGAGGCATTTGAACGGTAGTATACGATCAGGACATAACCTTTGTCATGCTACCTTGCAGGATAGGCAAAAGAATTTTATGATCATTGATATTAAACATCATTCTTGGTATGGCCTAACAGATCTCAGAACCGGTTCCACCCATACTTCTGTGTGGCCCCAACAGCATCCTTACTGTTGTTTTGAATCGATGCCATACCCATTTCTTACTTGACCTGCATTCTGGTGAGGCCGGCGCTGGTATTGTCCTAGATTGGGATCCACCATGTTTTAACACATTGAAGATGTATGTCAGTCCCAAGAATGATCTGTTGGTTCTCTGTGCAATAATAGTGGATCTGGCAATATCGGAGTAGCAACCTTGGGCGGTTATTCATGCTCATGCTCAATGTTGCGTGACATAATTTGTGACTCCTAATATGTTGCACGTTGTATAGAGACTTCTGTTATTTTGGTTTCTAACCCTCTATTTGTCGTGATATCAGACATTTTTTTACACTTTCCTGGGAGTACTAGGAATACAAACCTGGATGTAGTCATTGTGGTCCTGAAAACTTGATATCATCACCATTGTACTTATTTTTGTGTGTCGCATGATGGGTTTTAATCCAAATCCGAATCTGTTCACTTTCCAGGGAGTAGCCGGAACATCACCCTGGATGTAGCCAATGTGGTTGTGGATTTTTGATGTTATCACCTTCTTCTTATTATTTAGCATTTCAAACTTATTGCTCTCTCTCTCAACTCTTTAACTGTTCCAAATGCACTTTCACAGTTACTAGTTGAGAACTTTAGATGCCAGGTACCATTTTAGCATTAGTATGATTGTGTGGCCCAAGGAGTCGAGAAATTTTCCTTAACGAAAAATTCCTAGGCTAGATCGGGAATCAAAACCATCCACCTCCAGAATGATGCTGCTTTGTAGTCGCGCCTTTACCGACTGAGTTAAGGGAGGACCCACGATGTCATAACCATTCAACTTATTTCTGAATTCTCATGTAATTTGAGGCGGGTTTTGATTCAAGCCAGGAGTTGGTCACTTCCTCGGGAGTACCTCCGGAACCAGTTAACCGATTCCAACTAATTAAAAAGCGACAAATAGGGCTACAGTACCTGTCATTTGGCGGTTGCTTCATTCGAATCGGTTCAGTAGTTGCTTGGGAAACTGAGTTGGAAATTTCGTTACACACATACACTACACACACACAGATTGGCACAAAGCAATGTGTTCAGCTTATCACGAGTTGTATATAACACTCGACCTTCCAGGCCTTGGATCAAAAGTCGGTTTTCTAAGATTGTAAGAAGGGCAAAATTGTGGTAATCCAGTACGAGATTTATGAATTTACAGATTTTACGGGCTTCGTAGACATTCCGGAACTCTGACCTCCCGGAACCGTGTTTGCGCAAGATAATATTCAGATTTTCAGAAAACTGGCAAATTTTCAAAATAAGCCTATTGTGGAATATGTGCGTGAGTGTGCTCATATTTGCAAAATTTAGTTGAACTTTTTTTATCGAAATCCATACATTTTATATGGGAGTAAAGAATCGCAATATTCATCCAATCTTAATGAAATTTTGGGAAAAGAAATTTCAAATAGTGTACAAAATTACTAAAATATAGTTATTGTAAAATAAGGAAGTTGATTTTGCGTCTTTTTTTCCGCCTTGGAATCACTTTGCGCCTGCTCCATCCGGGGCTAAAAAAAAGTCGGCCATCGTGGCCCAACTTCAGAAAAAATTATACCATCAAAGTTGCTTGAAATTATTTATTCTACAACTTTTCCGAATAATGTATGCCTTCATTTCTGCAAATGAAAAAGTGAGATTTCCAATTTCTCTGAAAATAAGAACCACCCTAGAATAAAAACCCAGAAGAAGCGCATTGTTATTAAAAACAACTTTGTAGAAGACAACTTTGCCCCCACAACCTCAAACTTCGGCTGAAAATGTATCTTTCCATCTAAATTCGCATTCTGGACCACTGTGACCACTGTGATCTCATCAACAAGTGTTCAGCTGCTATGATCAAACAGCAAAAGAATCCTATAGCGAAATTACTCATCATTAAAATCGGAAGCAAAAACTTTCTTCAGGACAGTCCTCCTTCGATAATTTGGGGTGTCCCTACAGAAAAAAAAAGTTTTTGCTCTAACTTTTTAATTTAAAATTTGTCAACAACGTTGTCTTCAGATGATTTTTATAACTTAAAAAGATAAAAGTTTTGACGTGTGAATCTTGCCGATATCTCCTACCGTTAACGAGTAATCAACGGTTTTCTTATAAAATTACGCTCTTTTCAAATGTGTTTTACTCAATTTCAAAAAATAACCAAAATAACCTATCTCCAGTTTTCAGACACTGATTTTCAATTAATAAAAAATCGTTTCAAATGCTGTTCAGAGTTTTGTTTGTTTGTCCCAACTAGAAAAACTAACATTTGAAAAAGGCCTTTTTGTTTACAAAAATCATAATAAATTTTGTTTCATATACGATAGGGACAATTTCAGCTCACCAAAAGTTGTAAGTTTTATTTTTCAAAAATTAATAGGAAGACAACTTTGCTGAAAAATTCGAAATAAAAAAAGTTACACCAAAATAACTGATTTTTGTAGGGACACCCTAAGCTACGTAGGAAAAAATGCTCTAATTCGGTCATATCAGAAGGTACAGCAAAATTATACCATCAAAGTTGCTTGAAATTATTTATTCTACAACATTCCCAAATGATGATTAGATTTTCGATTTCACTGAAAATAAGGACCACCCTAGTTTTCATTCACACCGAAAGAAGTGCGTTGTTATTAGAAACAACTTTGTGGAAGACAATTTTGGTCAAGAACTTCAAACTAAGGCTGAAAATCTTTCCAGCTAAATTCGCATTCTGAACCACTGTGCACTGAAAGAGGATAGCTTCCCAAACATTGTGCTGTCAAAACACATCGGGAATCGACCGCTAGGAGCGCTGTAAAATCAATAATAAGCGGTGCGTCCAAATTTCCAGTGCATCGAGCTGTGGGATTTTTTGTCCGCAGCTCGATGTAATCCCCATCGTCCGGATGATAACATATGGGACCACGCACTTGTGGCCGGAGCATCAAGTGGCATCATCATCGTCGTCAGTGGCGCTAGCTGTAAGTGACAGGCCGGTAAGTGCTTGGTGCTTGGATTTTGTAGGGAGATCTCATCCCTCGAAAACTGGACGCTTGTTGACTGCAGGTTACCACAATTGAGCGTTAATGACCGATTTGACGCTTTATGGGAAGAATGGCAAATGGGATTACTTTCCATCGAATTGTGTAACTTCAAATCAAGAGGTACGTGCGTATAGATAATCAAGCCAATTACGACCTTGAAGGTGACCCAACGTAATTACCAGCTCTATTCACCTAATTCGTGTTGCCATCCAACGCAAATCAAATGTTTGTCGGGAAAATCCAATAACGTGATAAACCAGCGTCTTTCCTTTTCAGCCGTAGTTCTGAAAACATAAAACAACAAACCGCACGTCTCGTCCGCCGCATCTCGAATGTGACCTTAATTAGGAAACTGGACATCGTAGCCTCGTTCATTAACCACCAATCCTTGTCACGTAACACGTACACACTTCACCTCTCATTACATCTCAACCGTAGTCGTCGTCGTCGTCCTTGTCATCGTTTCCGCGGTCGTTGCGGCTTACAAGGACATTAAACCGTCTTGACGTCCTCCGGCCCGTTTCCAACCGACCGACCGCACGCACATTTTGCTTGCTTTGACAGAAACCAAAATTAATTACTACCCCGGTTCACCAGTGGCCAGAGTCAAGTGTGGCAGCTTTGGGAAAAAGTCGCCATTTCTCCTCAAGGGAGTTTCAGCTCGTGGGAGGACTACTTACCCAGTCGGATTAGGCGCTTTTGACGAGGGCGTTCCGGCTGTTGGTCGTGCGGATTTAGACGAAAATCTCTAAACTGTTTCAACAATGTTACAAGCTTTTAATCATCACATAAAGTGGTTTTTGGAGTAGTTGATCACAATCACTTTAATCGTGTTGAGAAGGCGACATATCTCGATCATAATATTCGAAAAGCACACTGGCAGGTAGCCTCCTCGCCCACACGACGGAATGGCGGAATGCGGAGGATTCCGAGAACGAGCATTTTTTCTTTGTTGAACTTGTCAGACGTCAGACCAAAACACCGTATCAAAAGAAGATTATATTAGGTTTTATGAGTGACAGTTGACTACCCCTAATGTCCAGTCACGGTAGGCTGTTTGTTTTCCAGGTTTTTGTTATCGATATAGATGCGATGCCGGTTGTCTGAATTTGGGCGTATAAAGGTGCAAGTCGATGATTTATAGCATTGAATAACCTTCTGTACAGGGACTAGTATAATACTTTGAACTACATGTATGATTTCTTTCTTTATTTCCAGGTAAGAGCTCGGGGATGGATGGAAATGCTGACCACAAGATGTATGTAAGTGCCAATTAAGAACAACTCCCACTGAAACTACCAAATGGGCCATTGTGATACCATTGTATACTTACAAAGTGTGCATTATTGTCTAAGGATCAAGCACAATTAAAGTTAATTGTCTTATTGATGATCATGATGATGATGGTGTAATACACTAAGGTTTTTTTTTTTGCACGGGGGATACGTTCCACTTTTAGTATGGAACCGCGTAAAAAAAGACTAAGTAGAGTTGATAAATTCACATGCTTAAACATTTTATATTGCTCCGATTTTGTTTGTATGCGTTACCTTTCCATGCAATGGTCAAAATACAGTTTTTAAAATTTGAGTATTCACACCAAAAAATGTGAATTTTTTGAAAAACTGCCATATGATTACTTTTTGCCCACGTAAAATGTCATTTGAATTAGGTCGATAAGTGGTTCCGTTCTGGAGTTATCGCCGAAAACAACCCGTGTAAAAAAAACCGTGCAAAAAAAAACCTAAGTGTACTATCATCTATTATAGCAAGGAAAACTTTCCAAAGCAGTGAAATAATCTGAAAAACGATTTGATCAAGATCTGTTGTATTGTTGTTGTCTGTGACCATCAAGCTCTCGTATGAAGGGCTAAAAACGTTTGGGTGGAATTACGCGAAACCCAAGAATATAAAAAGATAATCTCCTTCAAATTCACTCTCACAGCACTAGAATCGAACCTTCTATTGACAGAATAAACCCAATAGATGGAGTTGAAGAGCCCGCCCTCGTTCCGCGAACATTGCAAACAATAGGGAGGAGGCAGTCGCATGCTCCCTACTTAAACCGTCTCACTTGGGTGCCCTGATGGTCCCTCCCTTCCGTCGTTTTATGTTGTGCAATGAATATTTAGTGGTTTGCTGTGATCATTTGATTGCTTACGTTGTTAAAGAAATTTTTGCTGAAAGTAATATTGGTTGGGGCTATATACCGTTCTTTACTCATTGCTGTCGTCACGATGTTTTTGCTTTTAAAGAGTTGACTTCAGTAGCGCAGACTCACAATGTATATACCATATGGCCCGCGGTCATGGGATAGAGAAGATAACAGGAGATAGGAGAAAGGAAATGCGTATGTGAGATTTTCATGGTGATTTGCTCACAACGCCCGTTCAGAATGATTCGAAAGATGTATATGAGAGATCATTCCCGATGAGAAGACAAGACATATTTTACTACATGCATTTTCAAATCATCATTTCGTTCAGGCAGTTTTGAACGTTGATGTGGCAGCTTGTTCACACGTGAATTTTGCCTTGACCAAGTTGGCAGAACGCGCTTAAATCCCTTTCTGAATCGAAGGGCAGGGAAAACAAAATCTACTTCAGATGAAGAGTTCACAAAAACGATGCCTATAACCGTATATCAGTCCCATGTTAATTTTGGCCTATTTTGAGGTATCAATGCTATTTACTATCAATTAGCATCTTCATGATAGGTGATAAACAGTTTCAGATAAATCGCTGGAATTTCAAAAAACTCGCTTAAACTTTAGATAAATCTCTCGAAATTCAGAGAAGTTCCGAAACCTCGAAATGTTCCGAATCTTCAGAGAATTTCCGAGAATTTAAGCAAAGTTTCGAGAGCTTCAGAACGTTTCAGAAACTTCCGAAAACTTAAGAGAGGTCTTCGATAATTCACAGAAGTCCTTGAAACTTTAGAAAAGACCCCGAAACTTCAGAAAAATTCACGCTATATCTTAGTACCCATTGGAACTTCAGAGATGTTCATGAAGAAAAGCGCGCGAAACTTCAGAGAAGTTTGCGAGAACTCACAGAAGACCTCAATACTTAAGAGAAGTCCTCGATACTTCAGAGAAAATAACGGAATTTCAGAGAACTCATTGGCCCTTCAGAGAAAATCACAGAGAAGAGGTCACGAAAGAAGTCTCCGATAATACACAGAAGTCCTCAAAACATAAGAGAAGTCCTCGTAACAACAGAAAAATTCACGTAATTTCAGAGAACTCATTGGGACTTCAGAGAAATTCACGGAGGAAAGCTCACAATACTTCAGAAAAGTCTTCGATAATTCACAGATGTCCTCAAAACGTAAAGAAGTCCTCGAAACTACAGAAAAATTCATGTAATTTCAGAGAACTCATTGGGAATTCAGAGAAGTTCATGGAGACAAGTTCACGAAACTTCAGAAAAGTTTTCGATAATTCACAGAAGTTCTCTGGAATTTTTAAGAAGTTCACGGAGAGAAGCTCTCGAAACATCAAAAAAGTCTTCGATAATTCACAGAAGTTTTTGAAATTTTAGAACCCATTGGAACTCATTGGAACTTCTGTGAAGTTCACGGAAAAAAGCCCACGAAACTTTAGAGAAGTCCTCGAAGCCTTAGAGAAGTCCTCCAAACTTTAGAAAAATTGCCGGAATTTCAGAGAACTCATTGGAACTTCACAGAAATTCACAGAGAAAATGTCACGAAACTTCAGAAAAGCCTTCGATAATTCACAGAAGTCCTCGAAACTTTATAGAAGAAAACTCAGACAAATTCAT
Organism: Aedes japonicus; assembly: GCA_034211315.2. NCBI lineage: Eukaryota > Metazoa > Arthropoda > Insecta > Diptera > Culicidae > Aedes > Aedes japonicus. Next base: position 30,602 of record JASCZW010009043.1, read on the forward strand.
GAAATTTCAGAAAACTCATTGAAACTTCAGAGAAGCTCATGGAAAAAGCACACGAAACTTCAGAAAAGTCTTCGATAATTCACAGAAGTTCTCGAAAGTTTAGAGCTCATTGGAACTCATTGGAACATCAGAGAAGTTCATGGAAAAAAGCTCATGAAACTTCAGAGAAGTCTGAATTCACAGAAGTCCCCGTTACTGTAGAGAAGTCCTCGAAATTTCACAAAAATAAACGGAATTTCAGAGAACTCATTGGAACTTCATAAAAGTTCACAGAGAAAAGCTCACGAAACTTCAGAGAAGTCTTCAATATTTCACAATAGTCCTCGAAACTTTAGTGACGTCTTAGAATCTTCTGAAAACAATTACGGAATTTCAGAGAATTCATTGGAACTTCAGAGATGATCACGAAGAAAAGCACCTAAAACTTCAGATAAGTCTGAAGAATTTTAAAGAATCTGCGAGAAATTCAGAGAAGTTCACGAAACTTCTATTCACAGATTTTCAGAAGGGCTTATGGAATTTCAAAAAAGTTCCAGAACTCCAGAGAAAATCACGGTACTTAAGAAAAGTACACTGAAAATCCGACACCAAATAGTAATAATAACTCAACAAAAGATCACGGAATCTCAGAGAAACAATTGAAGCTTCAGAGAAGATTGTGGAGGAAAGCTCACAAAACTTACACAGAGAACTTCACAGTACTTCAGAGAAGTTCACGGATAATCATAAAAGTACACGAAACTTTAGAGAACTTCACTGAATTTCAGAGAAATTCATGGAACCTTAAAGGAGTTCACGTTAATTTAGAGAAGTTCACGATTCTATAGAGAAGTTCATAGAATTTCGGAGAAGTTCGTGGAATTTCAGAGAAATCTTTGAAACTTCATAGAGATTCACGGATTTTTCATAAAATTCTTGAAACTTCAAAGAAGATTACAAAATTTCTGAAAAGCTTACGAACCTTCAAAGGAATTCACAAAACTTCAGAGAAGTCCTCAGATCTTCTAATTGATTCACTGAACTTCAGAGAAGTTCTCGGAACTTAAGACAGATGACAAGATCGTTGATATGTGTGGTAGAGCAGACCTGCAATTAGAAAACAAAAAAATATTATTCATATTAAAACCTACTTACCTGTAATTAGTTTTATTTCATTCGCCTCAGTTACAATAAAAACAAAACTGAGTTTTCTTGGTATCGTTGCTGATCTTTGGTAAACGCTGTCTTTCGGATCTGTCATTTCAGATTGGTCTGTTTTGCGTTGAGCAAAATGCGAACATAACATAAACAAAACGTTACGATCACATGTAGCTATGGTGTGGATGAAGCGTTCGCTCGCTCGCTCGATCGTTTGATTGTTTGGTTTGTCTAGTTACGAGTTCATGTTGGCTGCTAAGATAATTTTGGAAAACAAGTATGTAACTAGGTTACACAAAATTTTCCGATTCATTCTCCTGACAAGTTTTGCCGCGTACGGACGTTTATTTTTCCTTGAGGATAATAAAATGGCGAGCAAGCGGCCTTCAAACATCGAGCAAATTCTCGAAAGTTACGACAATGGCGCAGCAAAAACTCCCGGATTGTAAGTATTGTGAAAATTACCAATTCACTTGGTGAATAGTGAAAAATTTAAAAAAATATAAATAAAAAGAATTTGATTTGCTCGAGCGATTGCATTTGTGGAAGCTTGCGACAAGTCAAGCAGACAGTTATTCGTGCGACAGGTCACGAAAACATGAATAAATACTGCAAAGTTTGAGAGCTTGCGACAGGTCAAGCACCAGTAATTCGTGCGACAGGACACGAAAATTATAAAAAAAAATAACTCAGCTTGCGACAGGTCAAGCTAGTTTGGCAATTTAGTAATAATAGCTCGCAACAGTTCAAAATCAGTTGAACAAGCGAGAGCAACAGTAATGAACAACGAGCAGAATACAGATCGATACGTTATAGCAACTATCGGAGCAAATTTGGAAGAAGGAGTCATCACAGCACTGATGGCTGGCATGAAATGTGACTTCCTGATCGACTCGGGAGCACAGGTCAACACTCTTGATGAGAATACCTACAGGGCTATGAGGAATGATAGCAGGTATAGTAAGGTGATGTATAACATTAGGGAAGGAACGGATCGGTCCCTGATAGCATATGCTTCTAAAGGAGAGCTTGATGTTCTAGCCACCTTCGAGGCGTTTTTGTTCATTTCGGTGGACCGCCCTGTACATCTTGAGAAATTTTACGTAGTCAAAGATGCTAACCGTTCACTATTAGGCAGAGCTACGGCCTTGAGGTATAGTGTTCTGAGGCTGGGAGTTAGTGTTTCAGTGCTTGATGAGTATGGTAACGAAGATAATGTGTCAGCAATAGCGTCAGTTGGAGTATGCGAGCCATTCCCGAAGTTCAACATTCCAGCTGTAAAAATCAGCTATGATTAATCCCGACCACCTTGCCGAAACATATTTACAAACATTCCACAAGCAATAAAGCCATTGGTAGCAACAAGGCTTCAAGAACTGATAGCAGCAGATATAATCGAACCAGTCAGCGAGGGTATGGACGTCTCATTTTGTTCCTCAATGCTAGCCATTCCCAAAGGCAAACACGATATTCGCATGGTAATTGACCTTAGGGGTCCAAATAAATACATACAACGGACACCTTTTGCTAAGCCCACCCTAGAATCTATTTTGGCAGAATTAAATGGATCCACATGGTTCTCGACAATCGATCTGGCAAACGCTTTTTTTCATGTCAAGTTAGATAAGGAATCTAGACACCTCACGAATTTTTATACTGAATTTGGATTATTCAGATGTATTCGATTGCCATTCGGACTCTGTAACGCACCGGACATATTTCAAGAGGTGCTACAAAGACTGATTCTGGGAGGATGTTCGGGAGTGAAATTTTTTTTAGATGATGTACTCGTGTTTGGACGTACCAAGAAAGAACATGATGCCAATCTACAAGAAGTGCTGAATCGTCTACGGCAGCATAATGTGAAACTGAACGATTCCAAATGTGTTTTCAGCAGTCAAATAGTAAAATTCATTTGATTCACCTTGACTTCAAAAGGATGGAGCGTAACTGACGAGAAAATGAGCACCATTAAGAGCTTTTGAACTCCAACATCATGCGCGGAAGTCAAAAGCTTTCTTGGCTTGGTAACGTTTGCTGACCGATTCATAAAACGAAGAGCAGATTTGATGGAACACCTGCGAACACTTGCAAATGCTGATCGATTTTATTGGACGGAGCAGGAGGAAAATGAGTTCAATTACCTACAGGATAACGCTTTGAAAACCATCAAAGTACTTGGTTATTATAGCCCTACAGACGAAACCGAGATATATGTAGCCACATCGGATTGGGAGCAGTACTCGTTCAATACAACAACGACAATGTACCACTCATAATAGCATGTGCTTCTAAGTCACTCACCCCAAGGGAGCAGCGATATCCACAAACACAACGAGAGGCGTTAGGCGTTGTTTGGGGAGCCGAACGATTCTCCTCATATCTTTTGGGTCGAACATTTGTAATTAGAACGGACGCACAGGCTAATGAATTTATATTCAGCACAACACATCGACTCGGAAAAAGAGCAGTGTCACGTGTAGAAGCTTGGGCACCACGGTTGCAGCCCTATGACTTCGTTATGAAAGGAGTCAGCGAAAAACAGAATCTCGCTGACACGTTGTCCAGACTCATACACGAATCTCAAAAGGCTGAACCATTTGAAGAAGATGACACAGGAAACTTCCTATATTCATTGGATGACTCAATGAATATCACTTGGGAGGAGATTGAAAAGGCATCTGAAAGCGACGAGGAAATGAAAATGTTGCTTGAGGCGTTGGCTACGGATAATTGGCCCAGAGAACTTCGGAAATATGAAACTCAAAAGAAGAATATAAATTTTCTTGGTTCCCTAATTTTCAAAGGAGATCGTACAATCCTACCAGGCACACTCCGTATGAAAGTGTTGAACGGTGCACATGGTGGTCACGTTGGAGAATCATCGTTGAAAAATATTATGAGAGCGTTTTTCTGGTGGCCGGGAATGTGCCTAAATACGGAAAAGTTCGCCAAAAAGCGCAAAACATGTGCGATGTAGTCCAAAAAAAAAATCCTCCACTTCCGTTTTCTTCGAGAGAGCTTCCGGATGGGCCATGGCAAATCCTACAGGTCGATTTATTTCAAATTCTCGAAAGTTACGACAATATGCTGAAGGTTTTTGAAATAATTTCTGACCAACCTGGTTACATTTGTGACTTGACTGGTCCCCGTGACTTGACTGGTAACATATGTGACTGACGTTTCGCGCATTCTTTTGAAGTTTCGTCGTGATCTTTTCTGAAGTTCCAAGGACTTTATGAAAGATCCGTGAATCATTCTGAAGTTTCGTAAACATTTATGAAGTTCCGAGGATTTCTCTGAAATTCCGTCCCAAGTTGTGTTTATGAAAGATCCGAGAATCTCTCTAAAGTTTCGTAAACATTTCTGAAGATCCGACCATTTCTCTGAAATTCCGTTCCAAGACTTTATGAAAGATCCGTGAATCTCTCTGATGTTTCGTGAACATTTCTGAGGTTCCGTGGAATTCTCTGAAATTCCGTGAGCTAATCTTTAGTTCCTTGAACTTCTCTAAATTGATGTGAATTTCTTTAGGGTTTCGGGAACTTTTCTTAAGTTCCGAGAACATCTCTAAAGATTCGTGTACTTCTCTGAATACCCGTGAACTTATCTGAAATATAGTTTGCTGGAATTCGCTGAAGTTTCTTGGGATTCGCTGCAGTTCATCGTGTTTCACTAAAATCGTCGGGAGTTTTCTGAAAGTATTTTAACTTCACTGCAGTCCCTTGAAATCCCCAATGTCTTCAGTGAAGTTTCAGAGTTCTTGGAACAGAAGATATTGGGACTTTTCAGACATTATTTTGACTTTTCAGACGTTTTCTGGGCTGTCCTTTAGTTTAAGGAACTCTTTTTTAAAGATATTGGGACTTAGTTGAAGTTCTCGGAACTTTACTGAAAATCTATGGACTTCAGTGAAGTTTACTGGACTTCTCTGAAGTGCTTGAAACTTTTATGAAGTTCTCTAGACTTCCCTGAGGTTCACTTAATTTCCCTGAAATTATCAAGACATCTCTCAAGATCTGCGGATTGCAATAATGTTCTCTTTCCTGAATTTCTCGCTTTAACTTCTTTGAAACCCTCGGATTTTTCTTATGAATTCTAGAGCCTTACCTGAAGTTTTAGGAAGATTTCTGAATTTCTAATCTATGCCTCCTGGGATTCACCCAAGTTCAGAGGATTTAAATTGAATTCTCGAGACTTTTCTGAAGTTCTCAGGACTTCACTGAAGTTCTGGAACTTTACTGTTATTCAAGAAGAATCATCCCCGAATTTTTTCAAACTTAACTGGAGATATATGAACTTTTATGTAATTCTTGGGATTTTTCTGACATTCTGGTGGTTTTCCTGATGTTCTTGGGACTTCCCTGATGGTCAAAAAAATTCCCCAAAATGTTTTGTACTTCACTAATCTTTTCTTTATTTCTCGTAGATTCCTTGACACTCTTCAGAGTTCAATGAAATTTTCTAGATTTTGCTGGGCTTCATTTAACTTCTCGAGACTTTTCTAAAGTAGTCGGCCTTCATTGCAGGTCTATGGACTTTTCTTAAGATATTGGTACTTCAAACAGCTGTTCGGAAATTCACTGAAGTTTACCGAATATCTCTAAAGTACTCCGGAATCCACTGAAGTTTTCGGAATCATCTTGAAGTTTATAAGACTTCGTTGATTTTTTCGATATTTTTCTGATATTAGTGGAATTCTCGGTACTCCCATCAATTTCTTAAACGTTTTCCTGAAGTTCTCTGGATTTCTCTTGGAGTTATCGTCAATTCTATTCAATTCTTCATAAGTGTCTATGATAAAATATAATAATAATAATAAAATTCTTGGTATTTCACAGAATTTATCGAAACTTAGAAGACGCTTTCAGAGCTTTCCTGAATTCCCTGGAATTTAACTGATGTTTTTGACTTTTATAATGTGCTTGGAATAACATTGAAATTTCAGTGGCTTCTCTTAAGTAATCTTCCTAAAATTTTAAGATTTTTCCAGAAGTTTTGAGAGAATAGAGGAAACCTTTTGAAGAGAAAATAGAGGAAGCCAAAGAATTGCGCAACGAAGTTCCCAGAATGGCCCGGACAACTCATCAATTGATGATTTAGCTTTGGTTCAAGTCGGTTATCGCATTTTGAAGGTGCATTTTCGATCACATTGACTCGAATGCATAACGAAGGTTAGCAACACATACCTGTCAATCTTTTAGAAAAGTAAACGATTCAATCGATAAGATCGTTTTAAATTTCTCCCTAAAAAGCTTTGAGAGTAAATCTAGCTCCTAAATTTGCCACCCTTCAACGAAGCCAAAACATCCCCGTCGAAAGAAGCAGATATCAACAAAGTAAATAATCACCTTCATTTTCAATGAGCTTCTTCCAATGAGAAAAACTCGTCCTTATCACCGGACAGTAAACCCCTTTTTTGAAGGGTTCATGAAAGTCTAACGATTATGAGCCGGTACTTAAAATCGTGGCAGACTTCTTATCACCTTCCAGCTCAGGTGGCTGATAGACTCCCAGGTCAGTACTTGCTGACAAGATTCATTGCGTTTTCAACACGACGTTACAATCCTCCCGCCCGCCTCCGTTATCTATCCCGTAGTTAGTTGCTCGCAGTTGAGTGCTCAACTTTTGCCAACTTTCTTATCAGTTCGATCAGTTCGGGTGAGGAACGAGACAAAAAGCAGCTGGGATTTATTCCTCGCAGTAAACTTTCCTACATCTTCACACAGCGAAGTGGATGGCTTTGGAAGGGTGTTTGTGTAAGAGTAGGTACCTTCTTTTAGAACAAATGTGCAACTCTCGAGAGACAAAAGAGTGGAAAAATATACACCGCTCAAATCTACGATCAACGCGGAATGGCGTTTGGGGACGAGACGGGGAGGAAGGGGGAGGGACATGCGTTAAATCGTTGCTAACTTCCCACTTTCTGAAGTGCTTCCCAAGTAAAATTGTTACAACGTCGAAGAATTGCCATGCCACGGAATGGCAAACAAATTGTGGAAAACTTCCTTTCGAAGAAGCATTAAAATCTATCCAACTTCATTGTCCCATTTACACTTCTCCCACGAACTGACAACAGCTGAACCGAAATGTGATACCCTGTAAACAATTGCGATAGCAATCAGACAACCAACTATGAAAGTAGCGAATGTGCAGCGCAGAAGTTTGCCTGCTGAATCGCTTGGAAAATCCCGCACGGGGGAAAAAAGAAGGAAAACTGTTGAATGCGCCTCGTGGCCTACCTCGACTCACTTCTCCCACTTGACCGAAGTAAAGCGAAAAATTCCCCACTCAAATACTACTAGGTGTTAAAAGTATCAATTTGCAATTCTGGATTGTCCTTTTTTCGGTCGCAAGCGACAAGGATGCAAATAGATTTCGCTGATCTCGTTTCGATTCGATTCCTCACTTTTTGCCCCACTCCCTTTGCGATAGAAAAAAAGAAAATCACCCGCCAGAAGTCAGCGAAGGATTACCACCCCGTCCCGGAAAATATCCCGATGAGCTTGGCATCCCTGAATTAAATTGAATTTAGATAAATGGCGGACTTTCTTCCTCGGATTCACGGCGGGTCGTCCGCTCTGTCGGGGCTTTTCCTTCTTTCGCCGGAACGGAAGTGACGATACCTTCTCTAGTAACCCAACCAGGCAGGGGGAATTTATTTTTCATATTTTTCCATGTTATTTTTTTATGGCACAAGGACGACCGTCGTCATCGTCGTCATCGGGATCGTTTGGTGATGCAACCGGGTCCGCTACCGGGTCAACCGTATACATATGAAAATGGATGAAGTGAGAGAAAAATGGTACACAAAATGAATATTTATGGAAATGCGCGCCACTCTAATCCAATCGGAGTGTCGCTGTGTCTCGAGAAGCCCTGGAGGGGAAGGGTTGGAGGGTTGGAGTGGCCGCAGGTTGATGTTTACCGGTGTCGCCAGCTTCTGAAGGTGACTTGTGTTGTTCGGCGTAACTCCGGTTGGCATGTGTTTTTTTTCATGTCCTGCATGGATTTGTGATTTATGAAGTGCAATAGCGGAAATGGGATTTTCATTTGCCGGAGCAGGGTTCTATGATTGGTAGGAAAATAAAGTGGAAAATGCAATAACTCTTCCATCGCACTCAGAGCCGCTGGCTAAAACTAATTGAAAATGAGAAAACATTCATCTTTTTTTTCACCGGTTGCTTTGATGGACATGGATCAACCGGGATCCTGCGGGATGCTCACCGAACTGGAAAATTTATCACATTTCGTTCAGGGCTGGGAACTTGAAGTTGAAGGAATATTTTGATTGATTTCTTCTGGTTTCATGGCATTTCGTTGTCGTAAATGCCATGCCGTTGGCGTCTTCGGGAAAATTGTTTGTGATTGAATTCTTTGCTGATGATTCCAAATTCTATGAAATTGTTGTTATTGAGGTCCTTTTTAAAGTACATGTGTCAAGTCTGTTATTATTCTAGATATTGGGTGATTACTTAGCTTCACAAAATTGTAGAAAAGATTATTTCAAGCAATTTTGCTGAAGGTCATTGATACAGGAGTCCACCGAATCGCACACTTAAGGCTCCTTCTTCCGTTTATGTCGCTGAATTTGCTGCAAACCATTTCACGCTAGAAATTATTGCCTCACTATGCTCGGATCAGTATTTCATTTTCACGGAAAGTCTCAGTTCGATAGAGTCGCTGCATGAGGCCGGTAAAGCACTCCCCATATTTTTTTAATGAAAATACAATGGCTTCTAAGTGCTCTATTTTCGCGTTATTTTATCATCATCTTCGTATAGGTCCATTCTTATTGTTTGATTCCGGGCAATGTAAAAGCGGACTCGCTTGCAAAAGTGATAGATATTTACGATCGACAAATCGCATTCAATGTTTTTTTTTCCTGTTTTTGTCAACAGACACTCGTTAGCTGGCAGTATAAATGGAGTATAGGAGGTTTGGGGCGATGGCAACATTCTATCATCCCTAAGTTGTGGACTAAATCTTAGTTCAGGAGGAAGGATGTGGTTTGGGACTTCATTTGTGTGATCTCCCGCGTCATGTTTAATCGGCTGAAAATTTTGTGGCCAAAATGCGAGCATGATTACTATACGAACGAGTTTTGACGAAATTTGATGGCTGTATTTTAATGGTTGGCGAGACAAATGTCAAAATGGATTAAAAACAAACCGCCGGACGAAAATTCTACCTGGCAACTGGTCGTGGGGATGTCCCTTCCAGGTATAAATTTGGTTTTCGCTGATAAGTCTGCTCGGAAACTAATGATTTGGCAATTGTGGCCTTTAAACCAAGGTTTTCATCACATCTCACACAATGACGTCGAAGGTTTACATTAAAGAGTGTCGGAAAAAGCGGATTTTACCTTTCGTTCGACAACACAAGACCAACGTTATGTTTTGGCCGGATCTAGCGAGCTGCCACTTCTCTAAGGAGGCACTAGAATGGTATGCTGCAAACAATGTTAATTTCGTGGCCGAAGAGATGAATCCTCCGAATTGCCCTGAGTTCAGACTGATCGAAAAATATTGGGGAATTGTCAAGCGAAAACTTGTGCAGATCACGATGGCATCGATCACAAGTAAAGTGCGACGGTTCGTTCGAAACGGTGAAATGTAATAACTTGTTATATATTGTTTGAAAGCTGAATAAATACTCTTGTATGTTGTTTAATTCTTGAGTTATGATCACTTGAATACGTCCAAATTTACCTTGAATCGGGCTTAAGGTCTGCGAAAAGGTAGCCTTCGACTTATGACACGGTGTGTTGTCTTGGTGGAAAAACACTGTTTTCTTCTGCATATGGGGGACAATTATTTGAGATTTCTCTATTCAATCGAACCAGTTGGTTCATGTAGCGATCGCTATGATGGTCTGGTCTTCTTCAAGGTAGTTGATGAACAAAATTCCATGCGTGTCCCACAAAACGGACGCCATAACTGTCCGAGCTGACTGTTGCGATTTTGGCCGCTTTGGGCGAGGTTTCACCGGCTGCTATCCACTCAGCTGTCTGCCGATTTGACCAATGTTTCGTCCATCGTTACGAACTGACGCAAAACGCACTTTCTATTTCACCAAAATAGCTTCAAACAGGACTCGGAATTATCGACTTATTGTTGTTTTTGTTCCACTGTGAGAAAACGCGGCTTTCTCACTTTTAAAACAGCTCTCTGATTAAAAACAAAGCTCACGCAATCTTCAAAGTATTTAGTATCTCCTGCAACTTCGGCGAAAATCTTTGTGGACATTTTTATTTTAACTTCGGGTACGTCCTTTAAAGAACTTTATGGAACAAAGTTCAACAATGTTTTTCAGAAAACATCAGGGAAGCTCTCCAGAAAACTTCAGCGAAGTTCTGCAGTGAACTTCAGGAAAGTCTTCAAAAAACTTCAGGGAAGTTTTTCGGAGAGCTGCGGGGAAGTCTTTCAGAGAACTTCAGGTATGTTCTTCAAAGAATTTCTTGGAAATTCTTCAAAGAACTTCAGGGAAGTTTTTCAGTGAACTTCAGGGAAATTCTGCTGAGAACTTCAGGAATGTTTTCAGAGAACTTTAGGAAAGATCTTCAGAGAACTTCAGAGAAATTCTTCAGAGAACTACAGAAAAGTTTTTCAGAGAACTTAAGGGAAGTTTTTCAGAGAAATTCAGGAAAGTTCTGCAGAGAACTGCAGGGAAGTTTCACGTCTCAAATAATAGGAGCTCTTCGATGTTGACGTTAAAATTACCACACAATGGAAGCGGCATGAGTCCTATTCATAATTTTTATATAGGATGGACTTTGATTTTGTCATGATGATGGTGGCTTGTTTGACGAAATAGGCCATAAACACGAACCAAATGAGTGGCCACTATTAATCCGTAGCTCGTCAAAAAGTTGAAAAGCTGTTGAAAAAGGCTTTTTTGCCAATGAGTACATTCTGAATTGCCAGAAGGAAAATTATGATTTGCTTTAAAGTTACTGGATTCATGTATCATTACTCAAAATATCGTTGAGAAGTGAATTTTAAAATGATCGCTTTTCTCATGGGTCTTCAGCTAAGAGACTTTAATTTTGCATGTATTTCATATAAGGGTGTGCAATATTTGGCAACGACATTATTTTGTCAAATTTATGGTGCTGCAGAAAAACACGACGTACACAAATGTTTACCTTAAACTGATTTAAATATTTGATTTACCCTTGTATATCAATATCAAATGACATACTAACCTGAAGTTCTCTGCAGAACTTTCCTGAAGTTCTTCGAGGTACTTTCAAGAAGTTTTCTGCAGAACTTCCACGAAGTTTTCTGAAGGACTTACCCGAAGTTTTGTGAAGAACTTCTCTGAAGGACTAACCCGAAGTTGTTAGAAGAACGTACCAAAAATACCCATATTACGGTAATCAGCCTCTTTTGTGTACTAGTGATAAACTTTTATTATATAGTTCACAGGCAGACCAGTGCCACGCAGTGAAATTATTTTGAACTTTGAATTCAACTGTCTGGAACACCAAGATTACTAGAATTCATACATGATCTAGATATCAAATTACAGATATTACGAAAAGTTCACATAAAAACGTATCGACGAATTTTGATCTAATATGCACCATTCAAAAAGCTCTGACCCCTTGAATATCTTTTTAGAGATGCCATCTTGCTATATGTCAGTAGTCAGATTATACAGTATGTATACGAAAGTCAACTCAGTGGACGCTGTGATTCTACGCCCCAACAGAAATGTTCACATACACACTAGCGCCACGGAGTGAGATAATTCTGAGTCGAGCGTCAGGAAGTTTTTCATTTTACAACTAATTAACCTGAAAATAGTAAAGTTATACACGATCTAGATCTCAAAATACAGGTAATACACAAAGTTTACATGTACACTAGTGCCACGTAGCGGATGAGTTCTGAACTGTTGGAAGTAGAGACTTTCATCAGGACAGTCTTCCTTAGATAACTTAGGGTGTCCCTACAGAAAAATAAGTTTTGTCCTCTAACTTTTCTATTTCTAACTTGCCACAAATTGTCTCATGTACTTATGTAAATCTTCCAATGCCTTTTAGCATTAGCGAGTTGTTTATGATTTTCTTATAGAATTACGCTTTGTTGTCAAATGTGTTCTACTAAATTTAAGAAAATAATTACATCCTGTTTTCAAATATGATATGCAATAATCTCGAACCTTCCAAATGCAGTTATAAAACTATTTTCTATCTGCTCAACGAGATAAAAATTGAAAGTCCATGTTTACAAAAACCATAATGGCTTTTGTTTGACATACGATGGTGACGATTTCGTCATCAGTACATACAGTTGTATCGTTTATTGTTCTGAACCGATAGAACACAACTTGCTGAAAGATTTGAAATAAAAAGTTGAGTAAATTAACATGATCTTGATAGGGACATCTTGCTATATTGGACGTATTGGTCATTTTGCTTTGAACTTGTCGATTTACCAACTTCTACATGAACAATGTGTTCTAATAAAAGTACATGTATTCTAACATATCCTTTCCAAAGATATATACACCACTAAACAGCAATTGTTGTGAATTTCTTAGAAATACACTGCCATTATGCAATGTACTTGCTGGCCTATTTCTATTACTGTGACGAGATTTATGTATTTTAGAATTAAGTGATGCGATAATATGTTGTTTCTGCGCTCTCGGATAGGATTTTATGCAAGATTGTGTGCAGCTTTTTAAAAACAACTTCCGTTTACTAAAAGCCGTTGCGGTTATAAAACACTTGTGAGAGTAGTACTTCTGATTTTATACGATGTGAAATAATGTCATTGATGTAGAAAAGCGTTGCAATTTCGCGGCGTTCCTTGAGTGTCTGTAAATCGATGAGCCTGCAGCGCGCCTTATGTGATGGCAGTGGAAATACAGTCCAGTTTAATATCCTTAGGGCATATAGCAGAAATTTTTTTTGGACGGAGTCTTTGCGTTCTTCATGTATGCACTGAAAATTTATTTTTGTAAATTAGCTTGCACTCGTTTCGTAAACATGTTTTTTTTTACATAGAACAAATGTCTCGTAAATTGTATGAAATATCACTATTCATCTGGTGAAAAGCTATCATGACACCTTCTTACATAATGCACGAAATGAATTTCGTATAGACCAGCCAATCGCTACTTCTCTTTTATCGTACCCATGCATGCTGCTGTTGCTGCTAGGATGAACGGGAATAATTTATTTATCCCAAAGTAAAAATTAAAGCGCTGTCGAGAATTATAATTTCATACTCATTAAGCAAGTATCTTCTCACGAGTCACCAGTAACATCAACCATGGATTCAATAACAGCTCTTTTGCTAAATGCAGGATCGAATCCCATGTTAGATAAATTAAAAAAAAAAACTCTGGACAACTTCACGTGGTTGCGTTTTTTTTTCAATTTCATTTCGATTCGATATAGTTGATCTGTCGGTCCTACATGGAATCCTTTTGGAATTCTTCTGCGTCGCTAGAATTATTCATTTCCATGAAAAGCTGCATGTTGTCTGCATATATAAGTACTTGAATTTTTGTAAGTATGTAGGAAATGTCGTTTACGTAGAAAAAAAAAAGAAGTGGTCCTAAATGTGAACCTTGGGGTACCCCCGAGGTGACTGAGATGGGGTCTGAAAATTTGAGAATTTTGCGATGCGTTAAATATGACTGCAGCCAATTCAAAAGTTCAGGTTCCATTCCTATTTTTTTTTGCAAGTTGAGGAGTAATAATGGTAGGTCGATTCGGTCAAATCAACGCCAACATTAGATTAGGGTGAATCTATTTTTGTAAACAATGGCTTTCGTAGTCATTTTCCCTTGAACAAAAGGTCACAAATACAAATTTAGCACTCTGTATGGAAGAGGAGCTTTATCTCTTTCCGCAGATATATTTAATTTGAAGAAATTTTATTCAACTTCCGATAAATTAGCAGAAAAAGTGTTTGTTTACAAAAGCAGATTCGCCTAAACAAATCTTGGCGCTGAAATGTTGTACAGAAGTCAGTGTAAAGGGTTCTACGTGCTTGCCATTGACCATTGCATTATGAATGAAAGCTACAAATTCAAGAAGATTAGGGTTGTTCATTCTTCTTCTTCTTAGCATTTCAAGCTTATTGTTTTCACAATTCGCTTATTGCTTGCTCTCAACATAGTGTTCTAGATGCACTTCCACAGTTATTAATTGAGAGCTTTCGATGCCAGGTACCATTTTTGCATTAGTATAATTGTGAGGCAAATACAATCATACGCTATGCCCAGGGAGTCGAGAAATTTTCCTTAACGAAAAATGCCTAGACCGGGAATCGAACCCAGCCACCTCCAGTATGGTGTTGCTTTGTAGCTGCGCCTTTACTGACTGAGCTAAGGGAGGACCCAGGGGTTGTTCAGCTACCTTCAAAAATCCGTACTGTTCGCTTGTAATTTGATTTGTTTTACTTGATGAAAAATATTTTCATTTACGAGAGATTCAAAAAGTTTTGGGATACAAGAGATAATGGCAATTTCACGAAAGTTGCGGATGTCAGATTTTACGCGTGATTTTAAAATCGGAACCAATTGAAAGGACTTCAAAATGTTAGGAAATTTTCCGCTTTTCAGAGTACATATTAAAAAGAAGTTCTAAAGGAAGGGCAAGTTCGTCTGAAAGGTTCTTTAAAAATAGGGGTGCAATACCGTGTGGTCCCTTAAAGCATCCAAGTTTTTTAGTGCTATTGAGAATTTCGTGAGTAGATAATTT
>JASCZW010009044.1:0-45455 GCA_034211315.2 Aedes japonicus
ATTAATCTTAAACTTTGTTAAGCGGACCATTTTCTCATAAACGAGCTTTCGCTGTCTTATTATTTCTAAACGTCAGTTCACATTTAAACATACACACTTAGACAATTTTAAAGTATTCGGTAATTTTTTACCGAACTTTCAACAGCTGAACGTTTGGTAATCCAATCGCATGGTGTTCGGCAAAATCGGTATCGTTCTGGGTAATTTTTTACTGGAATACTCACAATATTTCACCGAAATCCGGTGGGGTCCTGGATTACTGAACATTCAGCTGTTGAAAAGTTCGGTGAAAAAATACCGAATGCTTTAAAATTTTATAAGTGTGTAGGCTTCATTTAGAAAAATAGTCGTTTGTCTCGTTGAGTCGACCAAGATGGATTAGTATGCCCATGTCAGGTAACATACTAGAGTTAACATGGGGCAACCAACAAGGAATACACCAGGAGAAGTGGCTCTAATGCTCTGACATTATTTGCATTTTTTTTCTATTAGAAAGATTAGATATCAAAATAGGTGGATTTATCAAGGGTGGATATTAATCCACAATCCATTAACATTCAGTTGGAATAAGTCACTCTTATTAAACATATAAATCATCAACCGTGCTATGGCAGGCTGGTACTTTGCTGACTGATCAGGATCCTTGAAAGTATTTTGCACTAATCTATTTAATTTTCCTATTCTTT
Source organism: Aedes japonicus (assembly GCA_034211315.2). Taxonomy (NCBI): domain Eukaryota; kingdom Metazoa; phylum Arthropoda; class Insecta; order Diptera; family Culicidae; genus Aedes; species Aedes japonicus. The sequence continues at coordinate 687 of JASCZW010009044.1, forward strand.
TCAAATCTACTGCAGTAGAGCAATTAAATCAATAAATTTCTTCAAATTATCCTCGCGGCTTTTCTTGACATTTCTTCGTAGATGCATCTTAATGTTCCACATGATTGTTATTAATTACTTCAGAAATCCTCCACGTAAATCTCACAATCCATAAATACACCACTTTTCCAAGGATTTCCGACCCATCACCGATCAGCAACATCACATTTCATGAATTCCTCCACTACAGTGTGCTTTTCAGTAGCAGCAGCAGACAACACAGCAACAACATTTGCATTCTAAGCTGTCCATATTTCGCATCACTCGTAAAATAAATCATCCGGGATTCTTTCTCCACTTTGGATCCGCATATTTTGTGCTTTTTTTCTTCTTCTCTTCTATCAACGCTTTGCACTTAGTAACGCCACTAAGGCTGTCCACCCCCGTACCTAATCCACCTGGAATGTCCCAGCACAACCTCCCCTAGGCATTGTCCCGATCACACATAAACACTCCACATGTAACGCAAACCTCTGACATTCGGGAACCGACGCGGGTATAAATTTCACGATGTTATTAGAATTGACTCACCAAAGGTGTTTCCACTGCAAATTTCATCGCGCTGGTAATGATGCTGATGCCCGAGGAATGCTGGATCTGTTGCTCTGCTACTGCTAGTCACCAGTTGCTTGACGCGGCCCTGTCGAGGACGTTTCCTAAGTACTTCTGAATTCTGTAGTAATTTCAATCAAACTAAACTGAGTTTCCAGCAAATGTCTCATTAAATAGTACTGCTTGTACGGAGTGAGTACTCTTAGCGGAGCCGTGACGTCGTTGGCATCACCGAAGATGTAGTTTCGCGTTAATCCGGCAGTAGCCAGCCAGAGTAAAAGTGACGACGACGGTCAATCGATAATTGTAGCTGAAAATATGCATTAAAAATTTATTTTACGATGGGAGATTCACTTTGTTTGCTCACGAGGGAGGACACGAACGGACAATCCCCGATAGCGTTCATGCCTGGTTGCAGCTGGGGAGATATCGGAAACAGTACATGGATTGATCGAATTCGGTTGTCGATTGGCCAAATCTTTGATTACTGGACATTTTATTCGGAGCTTATGCATCTACCGAAGCGAAGACGTTCGATAATCAAGAATCGTATCACCGTTGTGGTCAGGCCATTTTTGGACCCGCTTTCAGACGGTTATCGATTCTGACCAAATTGGTGCCCACTGCGCTGCATCCGAGAGTCTCATAACCTCACCAAGGTCAGTCAAGGCAGTTAACAATTTTTTGACGGTCGCTCACAAACTGTCCGGTCTCTTTTCGGATGTTAGTGGGTCGTATGGTAAGTAGTTGAGAAGCATTCAATCAGGCTTGGTGGGATATGAATTGAGTGGTAGTCCGGGACGAGATCATGTTCGCTAGTGTGTCATGCTGGGATGATTAATTAGCTGATGGTGAAGGAATAAATTTTCACCCGGTGACAAGAAAGTGGCGTGCAATGATGGTACCTCATACTTAATCGACGTTGATTTGCATCAGGAAGGAAGGCGTCAGAAGTTCGGTTGGGTTGGGTTGGATCGGGTTTAAATGAGACGTGGTTATATTTTATGACCGTGTGGACGTTGGATGAGTTTCAGAGAGTTCATGATGAGTAAAATTTTCAGTGGAAGACAATTTCTGCAAAGTATACTAGAGGGTCGTAATTTTGCCGAATGGATTGAAAGGCCTCGTTTTGTGTCTACTTAGTGATGACCAGCAAATCAATTCTTGTGGCAGTGGGTGCCAGTGACCTCAAGTTGATTTATTTGGGGTGTGACATCATGGATGGTTATTTAGTTCATTTTAAAGCATGAAATGAAAGATCAAGAAGCCAATTTGCTTGTTCTTAAGATCATTATAGGTCGGCCTATTTCCGGTTGTCAAATTTGTGTTTTAATTCCCTGATTCCCTGATTTGTACTAAGTAACGCTTTGATTAAAAAAAAGAGACAAGGCTCACCATTTTTTCATAAGATTATTAATGCAATTATTGGCAGGGGACCGGCTATTTGACGTCTCCTAGGTGAGCTGCGGCGTGTAGTACATCTTCTACACGAGGTTCCCGAAGAAGAACCTGTTGTGGCTGACAATCAGTGAGAAGGAGATGTCAAAGCCGCTTTTATTTTCTTCGGGACTTGCGGTCAAGGGGAAGGTGTACAGCACGAATTGCTTATCGGCAGTGGCGGGATTCATGAATAAAGACCACCCGAAGGATGTTGTCGTGTTTCGGACGAATCTGACCTCGACGCGCAGCAGTTGCTGAAGTAGATCGAGCGTTTGGAATGCAGGTGTCTCACCTCAAGGTCCGTTAGTGGCGCCCAATTGAAAAGTTATGGGGAAACATAGAGCGGAGTATCTGTTCGAACAATTTTGTTGCGAAAACCAAAAAAGAACTGATCAATAAGACGACCGAGAGTCGAAGACTATGCCAAAATCTTTCTTTTGAAAGGTCAATGTTCCAGCCAACCTATCGGAGTTAAGTCATTTTTGTAAAATCATGAAACAAAACAGGAATCCACGAACATCTGTTTTGTTTTGATATCTTATATCGTTTTCCCCCATCCATCAGAAATATTTGTTCTTACCCTTGGAGATCGAGGACGATCTGGCAGGCTGCTTCGTATACCGCGTCCCAGATGTTCCGGTCCCGGTACATCCTCTGGATCAAATTAGTCGTGTCGTGACCGCTTACGGAAATCATGCCGGATCTCGCGCCGTCGAAGCGAGGACATGCGCAGAACACATGTGCCGCAGTTTCCTCAACTCCCGCGCACTTGCTGCTTGCGGAGGACTATGCATGCCCATGTTTGTGCAGGTATTGTCTAAAACAACCGGTTAATTCCGGGATTAGTCGGTGGGTCCACCGACCTCTGGTGGAATTGTTCCATTCTCTTTGCCACTTAACCATGGTTGCGGCTCTAGTGGTCTTCCGAATACCTCATGTTCCACGTTGTTTGAAGCACTCTACGTCCTCTTTTATGACCATGCCTATTGGCATCATCCCCACTAGGACAGATGCCGCCTCGCGTGATACCGTTCAGTACGCACTAACCACTCTTAGGCACATATGCTTGTGTGTACTCTTTAGCTTACTTACGTAGTTCTTGGTACTCAAGGCGGTGATCTATGCTGGCCCACCGTACCTAAGTTTTGACAGGGCGACACTGGCCAGGAGTTTACGCTTACTCCCTTGCACCGCCGAGCTATTCGACATCATGCGGGATAATGCCGATATAGCCATGGAGGCTTTCTAGCAGGCGTAATCGACGTGACTAACAAAGGACAGCTTATCGTCGATCATAAACCCGATTATTTACCACCGTGACCTCAGTCTTATGATGGGCTAGCTCCAATTGCCTGGAACTCATCCGTCTCTCCATAATGCCAATGGAATTAGAGACCGTTAACTCGACCGCTTCGATGGATTCCCCACATACCTCCAGGGTGATGTCGCCCACGAACCCGACTATCTTCACCCCGTTAGGGAACTCAAGCCGTAGTACCTCATCTTACAACGTGTTCCATAGCACCGGACCGAGGATCGAACCTTGTGGGACGCTTGCGTTGATCTGGACACGTTTTTGGCCTGCCTCTGTGTTGTATACCAGTACGCGGTTCTGGAAGTAACTTCCAAGAATCTTGTACAGGTATCCAGGAACCTGAAGGTGTTGGAGCGAGTCGGCGATAGCCACCCAACAGGCGTTTTTGAATGCTGTTCTCACGTCAAGAGCGACCACTGCACAGTATCGTACTCCTCGCCTCTTGCGCTGGATTGCCACCTCAGCCGTCTTGGTGACGGACAGGATGGCATCCACCGTCGACTTCCCTTTATGGAAGCCAAACAGGTTATTAGACAGACTGCCTATACCCTCCGTGTATGTTCTCAGTCTGTTGAGGATTACCCGCTCGCGCTCCTTACACGCTATATTCAACAGACATATAGGTCTATATGCCGATGGATCTCCTGGTGGCTTCCCTGTCTTTGGTAGCAACATAAGCGAAGACACCCTCGTCTAGACGCTTTTGCATCACCACCCTGAACATTTTGGGATCCAGCAAGGTAGCCGTCTTGATGACCAGGTTCGGAATACCATCCGGTCTCGGCGCTTTGTTCACCTTTTGCGACTTTGCTAGCGCAATGAATTCCTCATTCGTCGCCGTCGCTGCGTCACCGGCCCCCGTTGTGCCGTTGTCAATGCCCACGTAGTCTCCGGGTGTTCGGCTGAGCCGTCCACCCTTCCGTCGCTATGACAGTGTTAAGGCCTGGGATACTGGAACGCTGGTCATACGACAAATCTACGGCGGCAGGGGGGGGCATGGACTCGGGTCGCGGTTCGGAAAGAGTCCCCCAATGATCACCTGCAGCAGCACTGATGAACGCTCGGTTGGAGCCGCCGATCCTCTGTTTTTGGACATTACTACCCGGTAGGCGTCACCCCACGGATTCGTATTGGCTTTCTGACACAGACCCTTGAAGCAGACTTGCTTGCTGGCCTTTATTTCCCTCTTCAATGCGGTTTTTAGATTCTCTCGGCGTCTAACTGCGCTCTTTGCACCCTCCGTCTTGCGTGGAGGCATATTCTTCGGAGGTCGGCAATCGACTCCGTCCACCAATATACCGGCGATCTTCCATTCCTCGGTTTGACTTCCCTCGGCATGGTTGCATCGCACGCTCGTATAAGTGTCATAACGAGTCGTTCGCCGCAAGGTTCCTGGGTTTGCGTAAGTTTCGTTCCCTCTCAAGCGCCTCTTTAAAAGTCTCTACATCAAAGTAGGACGTCCTTCATCTGCGGGAGAATGGAGTGTGTCTGGGTATAGCCTACCGTGCCTTCGAAATTCCAGTGGGATTGGGTTGTTGCTGCTTGTTGTGGACTGTCCTGGCTATCCCGACACGAAATTTCCCCGATGGTGGGTTGATGGGTTCACGGATCTTTCTTCGTTTCCATAGAGAACGACCAACACGCCAAGTACAATAATACACAATACGCCGACCTTATTCACAATTTATTACAAACACCTTACACAGAAACTCAACATTTATTTTACTTTACACACTATATTTGCTTAAAACTAACATTTTAAGAACACCTTCTTCAACGACCTCTTTCGCTTTCCTATATCGCACTAACTCTTAATCTGCCTAGACTCAAACATTTATCGAACCTAACTCCTATTGTGACGTCATAAGTTACGATCATCATATCGATCGTTGCTTGTGCTCTCCGTTCTCTGCTCTCCGTACATGTCTCGATCAATACCGATGATTGTTGATGACGATGATGATGATGGTTGAGGATGATCTTCGTTGCCGGTATCAGTTAGGTGACCGTATTAAGGAGTAGGTTTGGACATCAACATATCTCACCCATCCTGAAATTGCTATAATTTCTGAAAGAAAAGAAAGGAACCTCTTCGACCTGGACTGTTGGAACTGAATATCCTAATTTCCGTTTTGAACTGGAGTGGCCTCATCGTGAATAGGTAAAATACATATCTTTTCAACCGGACGTTTCAGATACCCTTGGCTTGTTTTTAAAGTAACTACCCTCACAACTTGATCTGATCCCGGATGCAGTTCAAAGATCCTCGCCATTTTCCAACGAAGAGGTGGAAGATTATCATCCTTTACGACGACCAATCGTCCAACTTCGATGTCGACTGGAGGTTTCCAACGTTTCATCCTACCCTGCAACTGGCAGAGATACTCTCTTCTCCATCTCTTCCAAAACTGCTGTACCTTCTGTTGAACGACCTGCCATTGTTTAAGCCGATTCATGGGGATATAAATGATGATGAAATGATGATGATGGTCCCGCCCTTACCCCTACAAAGGTTTGAGCTAGACGATTTTATCTCTAAGATAATTAATTTGGTAACAATTCAAACCAGTTATGCAAAAAAAAAAACGAACTGATTTCATTTACAGATATAAATTTCTTCAAAAGTTTCCATTTGCTTCACAGCGACATAATTATGAAAAGCTTTGATGTTAACCACAAAAGTTCGCAAGTATTCCCAGCGATCAGGAAATTCTGTTGCAATTCAGATCACAGAATCCAGTAAAAGGACATTATCCGATATCCGATAGCCAATATCCGATCTTGCCCGCTACAGAGTCAGAGGTTCCAACACTAATGGAACCGCCACCTTAGTTTTGGGCTGTCCAAGGATATCCTCAATCAGAGAGATCGAGAAAATTTCCAAACCGAAAAATCCTCGACCGGCATTAGTCAAACTTTTACTTTCAACCACAAAAGAATTGACGAAGAATTCCCGACATTCAGCCAGACAACTCGCTACTATTTCATAGTACCATCTAAAGCATCAAAGGCCATTTTTTTACGAATTCAAAAGAAGTCCATCATATCTGTATACCGCGCGCGAGGCTCAAACAATTGTAGACTACTTTCTTTATTTTATTTTTTTTAAACTAATACAACATTATACAAATTTCCATCATCATCATTGTGACGAACAAAATAGTGAGTATTGTAGTATTGTAAATGTGAAAAATAAAATTTAAAAATAAAATAGCCAACTCATTATAATCCGTTTGTAAAGAACTTCGTCAGATACATTCTTCATTTTTACAAAAAAGCAACATAAATGTACAAGAAATGGTCCACACAAAATAATCCGTTTTATAATAGTAAAACATCGTCAGGTACAATCTTCATAAATATTTGAAAAAAAAATTTTACGCTTGCTGCTCAAAATACAGTTTTAACGTGTGAAATACATAGTCTTTTAAATTCTGAAAGTGTTGGTGCACGTTTAATGTGTCTTGGCATCGAATTGAAAACATTTATTCCTTTAAAATATAATGAGTTTTGTGAAGCACATGTCAAGAAATTCGGTGTTCTTATTTCATCCGCGTTTCTAGTATTATATCTATGAAAATCACTTCCTCTTTCAATTCGATCACACAAATACCGAGGAAGCAAATCATTAACTACTTTAAAAATGAACACCATAGTTAAATACACAATTCTTTGCTTCACTGATAGCCATTGTAAAGCGTCTAACATAAAAGTCGAGGAAGTGAATCTGTTACATCGTAAAATCAAACGCATAATTTTATTCTGCAAACGCTGTAACCTCAATATTTGTGTTTGGTTGGCCAAGAATAAAATGGAAGGGCAAAACTCTAAATGAGGGGAGATGATTGATTTGTATAGCTGTATTTTACTGCAAGTAGTTAAATCGTTTTTTAATCGGCATAGAATTCCATACTTCTTGGCAATTTTCTTGATGACATTGTCAATGTGAGCGTTGAACTTTAGCTTGTCATCAATAATCACGCCAAGATATTTAATCTCCCGAACGCGATCAATTGTCTCACCATCAATTGTAACTGAGACATTCTCATTTACTCGATTCAGTGAAATTACCATATATTTAGTTTTACTTATATTCAATTTCAATTGCTTACATTTCAACCATCTACTTAGAAAACGCAAATCTTCGTTCAAATGGGTAACGGCTGCATTTAAATCTTTAGCTGCAATGAACAACACAGTGTCATCTGCAAACAGATTAATGTCACAAAATCGTAAAACACGTCGCATGTCATTAATATACATAATAAACAAAAGGGGCCCTAATACACTTCCCTGGGGCACACCAAGGTTATTCCCCACGGGACTGGAAACAGAATCATTAAAAACAGTCCTTTGAGTTCTGTCAGACAAATAGCTTTCAAACCATCTGTATGCAGTACTCGAAATTCCAAAGCGCTTTAATGCTTTCAACAACAAGGGCCTAGAAATTGTTTCAAAAGCGCGTTTCAGATCCAAAAAAACAGCAAAAATTGTTTGTTTACTCTCTAAGTTATCTTTCCATTTTGCTAATACTAAATTCAACGCGGTTTCACAAGAATGGCCTTCCCGGTAGCCAGATTGTTCCGGTATCAACAAAGAATTACTATTTAAATATTCCAGCAACTGGCCTTTCACAACAAGTTCTAAAATTTTCTCTAATGTGTGCAGCATGTTGATAGGATGAAACTCTTCGGCTTTTAATCGTCCCAGCAACCTTTTGAATCGGAACAACCAACGATTCTTTCCACACTTCAGGCACGTGCCCAGTTTGCAATGATTCATTAATAAGGTCCAGTAAAGTGTGACCAATGATATGAAAGCAATCTTGAATAACTCTAGCATTAACATTATCTACTCCAGCCGATTTTCCTAGTGAAAAGCAAATATTTCTAAGTTCATCTATTGTGATGGGGTGAAAACCTTCAAATCTGCAATTACTATTAACTGGCTGCTTTATTTCATCAGGTTCATCAACCAATTCAATAGATTGATTAATCAATGAAACACTATTGACGAAATAATCATTAAACTTAGACGCAATTGCTTGTTCAGACTGTTCTATTGTGCCGTCAAAAGTTATGGATCGCGGTCTGCAATTGCTAGGTTTCAATAATGATTTCAAAATTTTCCATAACTCTCTGCTGTTGTTTTGATGTTGATCAATTTTCCTCTGTATATATTCACAACGAGTTTTTTAATGGATTGTGAATATTTATTCCGCGCGATTGTGTACTTATTCCAATGATTATCACTATTAGATCTACAAAACTTTTTGTGCAATTTATCCCTCTTGCGTTTAAGACGTAAAAGATCCAAATTGTACCAGCTGTTCGAGTTCTTCAAAGAAACAAATTTTTGTTCAACTAGCTTATTTGTACACGTTTTCATGGTATTAGTAAGAACAGCTGCAGACTCATCTAAACTACCGCTCGCGATTGGAAAATCCACGCTTCTCTGAACAAGGTTAGAAACAGCCTGTTTTGAATATTTCCGCCAGCACTTCAATTTCACAAAATCATCGCTATTATTCAAGTTATTCTCAATTACGTTAATACCTACTGTCTCATGATCGGTTATTTTCAAATCAGTATCGACAACTGAACAAACAGAATCAAAGTTAGAATAAACATGATCAATCAAAGTTCTACTGTGCCTGGAAATTCGCGTATATTCATCTACCGTTTGTCTCAAATTGAAAAAGTTAGCTAAATGCTTCAAATGATTCGAATTATTATTATCACGCCAATTTATATTGAAATCACCAGCAATTATATTTAATTTACTCGAATCAAGAAATATCTCAAGCCAGTTCTCAAAAATTTCAATAAAACGCTGGTCACTAGAACTGGGAGAGTGATATAAGACACCATAGTTACCCATCATCATGCCACGTACAACTGTTATGCCCAAGAACCAGTTACCATCAACCATTTCGTTGTGGCGAAGATTGAATTGAACTGATTCTTTGACATAAATAGCAACACCGCCAGTATGTCTAGAATGTGATAAACAAGCAGCAACATTATATCCCGGAATGCAATATTGATCAAAGGCTTCAATTTCAACAATGTGAGTTTCTGCTAACAAAACCAAAAGTGGACGTTTTTCTTCTACAATCTGACGTAATGCTACGTAGTTTGTGGACAACCCCGCAATATTGAAATACAAAAAATTAAATTGATTACCATTCTGCCTAGAACTCGGTTGCTATTTATTGAAACGCAAGCTGCTTTTCTTTTGTTCAAAAAGTCTCTTGTACACCAAACATTGAGAGCTAAATGCGGCATGGTTTACGTCCAAGTTAAGTTTACGTTCTTTATTCATTTTCAAACAATTAATACATTTCAAAACAGTTGACGTACACTCCGATGTCTTGTGGTTTTGACTACACCGAGAGCATGTATCACAGTTTTTGCAATCAATGCTCTTATGTCTAAATTCTCCACATTTGAAGCATCTCAGAACATTAATGTCAGGATACACAAAGCACCGATCAAAATCGACATTTACTTCATTTGCTTTTAACATACAGTTATATGTATCCAAATCGACTTCAATTACCGCACTAAACTTGTTGTAAATGAACCGTGGATTTTCGTAAACTCTAACTACTTTTACTTCATTTATTACAATGTTTTCATTTTGACTTTTCAAATAGTCAATGAAAACATCGGAGGATAATTGACGGCTCATGCCCACTACTTTCAATCTTGGCACCGACGTGGGAACAACAGCACTATAATTTTCACCCAGATTGCTTTCAATACCATTTTTCACATTCGATACATTAGCACCGATGGCACATTCAACAATAATGGCACCATCTTTTCCATTCCTAAAATTGCTAATCTTGTGTGTTTTTGGATCTAAATTTGTTTTCAAAAAATTACGAGTTTCATCGCAAGCTTGTTTGGACTCTTTTGGTTTGATCACAATGACCGGACGAGCCTTACGATTGCTTTTTTACTACTATTACCTTTAATATTACTATTTTCTTTACTTTTATTATTTACATTTTCATTGCGCCTCTTTACGACATCCGCAAAAGTTGCGTTGCCTTGAAAAACATCATCAATTGCATCGTTATCGCTTGTTTGAATTTTACGCTTTTTGCCAGTTTGCACCAGATCGGATTCGGAATGAATCGCCTCTAGACCGCGCGCGGGCATCGTTCATTACAGCTAAACCTTTTCGCGCATTAATCTCCAAAACTGAACTTGTCATAGCATCAAATTTCTCACAGATTAATTTATCAAAAGACTCATTTATACTCTGTCTCAAATGTTCCATCCCGTTTTTCAACGCGTTGTCTATTTGGGCAGAAATTTGATCTCGCATGCAAGTGATCGAGTCCGAAAGTTTTTCATACCTTCCTCCATCCGCTTAGCATCCGAGATCGCATCTTCTTGCCCACCACAACACTGGTCTGATAGACAATCTACACATTTAAAGCAAAGGTTTGCATTATCGGTCACAAGCTTTGCCGTTCCCTTCGTAAGTGGTGTACACTTGTAATGGAATACACGCGCACACTTCCCTACACAAGTTAACGGCAGATCAGCCGCAACCATTCCCTCATTGCATGAACAACAGGCCATTGTCAAGCAGTAGGCTCAAAACACATTATACACACGTCGACGCTACCGATAACCAACGACCTTACCAAAGAAAAAGACAAGGCAAAAACAATATAGCACAATTGGTCTCCTGGGGCGCCGGTTGAACGACCAATAAAATTGAAATTTAATTAGAACAAGCTGCAATCGCAACTGTTCTTTTACTTAACCTGTTCTCAAAAAACACTCTAGATGCGTGTTAGAAAATTTATTTTGCTTATCGCAACACTTTTCACACGTAAATTAATTAAAAATTATGAGCACAAAAAAAACACAACACTATTCCGTTCGTCATCACACAAACATATCCGAAACATTTTCTTCGGGTGGTGAATGGAGAGATGTGCCGATTAAGAAGTGCGCTGGAGTCAATGATTCGAGGTCATCAGGATCTTCTGTCATTTGCATCAACGGTCGCGAGTTCAAACATGCTTCGATCTGAACAATGAGTGTGTTCATGTCTTCAAACGGTAGAACGTTTTCACCCAATACCTTCAGCATGTGAATTTTTGCATGATCGCACCGCTGCCTCCCAAATACCACCAAAATGAGGGCCACTGGGTGGGGTGAAATGCCACCTTATCCCTTCCGCCGTACACTCCTTGGTTATTGTTTCTCGGTGATGCTGGTCATTGTTTAGTTTACGCAATTCGATCATTTGGTTATTGGCCCCAACAAAGTTTGTCCCATTGTCCGAAAACATGTCGCCAGGTTTTCCTCGACGTGACATAAATCGTTTTAGAGCTTGTAAAAATCGTTCCGTGGTGAGGTCCGTAACCAGCTCCATATGGACTGCCTTGGTGCACATACAAATAAAAACGGCGACATATGCCTTGACCGCTGCTCGTCTGGGACCGGGTCTCACGTAAACTGGACCGAAATAATCCACCCCTGTTCGGGAAAATGGACGAGAAACAGTTACTCTCGCCGACGGTAATTCTCCCATAAATTGCTGTACTGCTGAAGGCCGTGTACGGAAACATTTTACGCATTTGTGGACAATTTGACGTACCAAACTGCGTCCTCCCATCGGCCAAAACCGAAGCCTCATTGTAGATAACAACAACTGTGAATTCGCATGGAGAAGTTTCTCGTGATAATGACGAATCAGTTTCCTTGTTAGAATGTGGCGAGCTGGTAATATGATGGGGTGTTTTACTTCCTCTGGTTCTTCCGAATGATGCAATCGTCCGCCGATCTTCATCAACCCATCCCGTTTACAGATGAAAGGATTGAACCACTTCAGCGACGATCGTCGCCCGATTAATGATCCTTTTGATAACGCCTTCCACTCCTCCGGAAACGTCTCCTGTTGAACTCGTCGAATCAGTACTGCCTCTGACCTCTTCAATTCTTCCGTGCTTAGAAAATTCCCATTCTTCCTGTTCTCCTTCGGTAGTCTTAATAGATCCATCAATCGTAACCAATACGCTGTGCGTCGAATTAAATCCATGTACGAAGAAAATTTAGGAATATACCATTCGCTAAACTCTTCTAGCGGCAATGCAGTTGTTGCCACCGTTGTAGAGCGACGTCGTTCATCGTTTCCTACGTTTTCCACCATAGACGGGTTGGATGGCCACTGTTCCTCTTCTTTCGAAAGCCAATCTGGGCCAAACCACCACAATCGGTTATCAACGATATGTTGTGGAGAGATTCCTCGAGAAATCATATCTGCGGGATTATGCGAACCTGGAACATGATTCCATTATGCTCCTTCAGAAAGGTTCTGAATTTTGGTTACTCTATTGGCTACGAAAGTAGTCCAAATGTTGGGAACTGCGCTGATCCACTTCAGAACGCACGTCGAATCGGTCCAGAAGAAAACTTGCGCACCCATTCTGATTGATTCCTGCACCTTTTTGCAAAGTTGAACCGCCAACAGAGCCCCACAAAGCTCTAATCTTGGGATCGATTGAGTTTTTAATGGTGCAACCTTTGATCTCGATTCCAACAGCCGAACCCATGTGTTCCCTTCTGAGTTTTGACTCCGTATATAAAGGCAAGCACCGTATGCTTTCTCCGAAGCATCGGAGAAGGTGTGAATTTCTAGGTTGATCGCCGAAGGTATGACCACACACCGTTCCACCTCGAGCTCACGCAATAGTGGTAGGTTTGCGTAGAATTGATACCATTCCTCACCCACCGTTTGAGGAACAGGGTGATCCCAATCCAATTTGTCGCCATTTTGATCCTGTAATGTCCATAAACGTTGCATAAATATCTTCGCTGCCACTATTGTTGCACCGACCAGTCCTGTTGGATCAAACAGTGTTGCAATTGCGGATAGTATCTTCCGTTTCGTGAGTCGCTCCTCGGAATCCAAAACTGGGACCTTGAATTTGAACTTCAGTTTATCCTGATCGGGAATCCAAAGCAAGCCGAGAGTAGACACTGACGGATGTTGCTCCAAGTCGATACCTTCTCTCTGCTGAATCGTCAAATCTTGGGGTTGAATGCCTTGTAATACCTCCGGGCAGTTGGATGCCCATTTCCTTAGATGAAACGCTCCTGCTGCCATCATCTTTTGAAGTTCGTTCCGTAGTTTAATCGCTTCGTTCACGTCATCTGCACCAGTTATGACGTCGTCCATGTAGACGTCCTGTGCCAGTGCAAGAGCTGCGGAAGGGAATCGGTGACCTTCATCGACCGCCAACTGTTTCAGTGTCCTTGTTGCTAAAAATGGTGCGGATTTGGTGCCATATGTGATCTGTGCGCAGCTCGTAGATTTTTATGTCATCCTTAGGAGAAGCACGCCAAAGTATGTTGAGGAATCGAAGATCCTCTGCACATGTCCAGATTTGGCGAAACATTTTCTCAACATCTGCGACGATCATGATTTGTTTCGTTCGCCCACGAATGATGATTGACCGTAAGTCCTCCTGAATAGCTGGTCCCGCAAAAGAGCATCGTTCAATGATACGCCGGTCGATGTCTTACAGGACGCATCGAATACAACCCGGACCTTGGTTGTTGTAGAATCCTCCTTCACTACAGGGTGGTGTGGTAGAAAATACCGTTTGATACAGCTATCCGGATTGTCATGGATCTCCCTCATATGATCCAAATTTTCATATTCTTCCATGAAGGCTACGTACTGTTGGCGAAGATTGTCGTCCTTTGCTAATCGGCGCTCCGTGCTGCAGAACCGTCGCATGGCTATGTCCCTTGACTCACCCAGCGTTTGCACAACCTCATCATTTTTTGGAAGGGAAACGATGTATCGACCACTGTTTGTTCGTCGAACCGTACGCTGGAATTGTGTTTCACAGAACGCTTCCTCCGGAGAATATTTTGATTCTGTCTCAACCTCTTCACAAGACCAAAACTTAGTAAGTAACTCCTCAAGTGAATCTGATACAACAAGATTGCAATGAACCTGTTCAGATGGCTGTGGTTGCCTCAGTGTACCACAGACCACCCAGCCAAACACTGATTCCACAAGTGTTGGCTTGTTGTCACCCAATGACATTTTGCAACCCGTATGGAAGAGATTGAAGAACGATTCTATGCCAAGAACCATGTCCACTCCGCTTGAGCTGAAGAAACCGGGATCTGCCAGAGTTACACCACGAGGAACCTCCCAGCTGCTTGTGTTAATAGTAGTTGTAGGTAGGTTTACTGTGACTTTAGATAACACCAAGAAGTTCAGCACTTGCATAAAATCCGTGGATCGAGAACGGATTGTAGCTTGAATTTGGTGTTTCACCTGTGTTGACGCCTGTCCAATACCTTGAACCTTGATATCCACCTTTCGCCGAACCACCTTCAGCGATTGACATAACCGTTCGGAAACGAAGTTACATTCGGATCCCGAGTCAAGTAGAGCGCGAGCTGCGACTGAATTGCCAAATTCGTCTTCGATGAGAATCACAGCCGTTGCGAGCAATACCTTGGACGATCCATCTTGTGCTGTGTTGCAAACCGATTTGCTGCCAGCCGCCAGATTGGCTACTGTATCCCCGACTGTAGCCATTGCACCTTTGCTCTGTATTGAATCCGAATTAGATATGTTTCCATTTGATGATGAACTTGAAGTTTCAGATTTGAAGCAAACAAGTGAGTGATGTCGACCCTTACATGTGCGACAGGAGAACTTGGATCGGCAAACCTTGCCTGATGACCTACCCTGAGGCAATTGCGACAAAGAGAGTGCTTGCGCAATAATCCATCCCGTTCCTTGATCGACAACTTCAGAAATACCGGACAAGAAAACAAATAATGATTCTCTGTACACGCAATGCATCTCCCAATCGATGATTGCGATGAACTAAAACTTGTCTTTATAGTTTGAGGTTTTTGCTTCTGTACCGTGAGCTGCGATGGTTTGTGCTCACTAGCCTTGGGCGGTAAAGATTCCAATACACCGAGCCGACGATGAAGAAAATCCACCATATCCTTCAAAGTGTCTTGCTCTTTAGTACACGAGTACTCTTCCCATCCGCGACGAGTTACAGGATCCAACCGCTCGGAGAGAATGTTGATCAGCAAAAGTTCTCTATAATCAGCTGGCTGCACTACCTGATCCAATGTCTGTACTATACGCTCAAAACCTTCCAAAAGTCCATGCAATTCCGTAACCGATTCCTTAGATACGTGAGACAGTTTGAAAAGGGACTGGATTTGCCGCTTTTTCAATTGCTTACTATTGTTGTAACGCTTCTGAATAATGTCCCATGCCACCTTGTAATTTGCATTGGTAATTGCTAGTGCATCAATGAGCCCCTTTGGCTCCCCCTGCAGAACATCCTTTGAGATAATGCAGCTTCTCAACATCTGGCAAATCAGTTCTCGAATGAATGAGCGATGAAAACAAATCGCGAAAGCTCAACCATTCCTCTATATCCCCCTTGAAGGATTGCAAGTTTATCTGTGGTAAACGCACGTGATCCGAAATGTTGTGTACCGTACTGTCGTTCCCACTACTATTTGAATCTGGCTCCTGTAGTTTGCTTAATTTATCAATAAAGAATGCCTTAACCTCATAATATCGACTGCTAAAATTCTGCATCTCTTTTGTATAAATATCCTCATCTGCAACAAAGTCCTCATGCGACTGGATTTCAACTACACAATCGCAAAATTTTTCCCACAATTCATCAACCTTTTCTAACCTAATTTTAATTTGACTAGCAGAAGTATTTTCCTTAAATTTAGATACAAATTGACAAATATCTGCGAACATCGATTGTGTCTGCTTCAGGCGCAATTGCAATGCTCGCAATGAGGGAGCCTTGGAGCTTGATGACGTTGTTGCTGGCATATTGATCGTTCCTCCGTCCGTACGTAATCACATAAAAGAGAATATTTGGTGTAGAATTCTGTATAATGCCTAGCCCGGCTAGACATATACGAAAGTAGCACTGACCTGACAGAGCAGTGATAAATACTGCAAATAAATCCAATAAGAATCGGAAAGCATCCAAATATTCCATCCAAACAACAAGTTTCCGTGACGTCACAATTGTTTTCAGTCACACTTGCAATGATCGTACGGAGATCGTTGCCGATGATTTTACTCCAGTTCAGAATATCAGTCGATAGAGGATACAGAAAAGGGAATATGTATGTAGTATCTATAGACCCTTGGCCTCGGCTGACCATATACTATAAGTAGCAGCTAACCTGACAAAACAGTCGATCTCACATACTCAATACTCGCATCAATTGTTTCATATACAGAAGGACGTCGTGATGGGTCAAGGTCGAAGAGGATAATAAATTACTATATGCAATATCTGTGTAGCCCAAGCTTCGTAGACATATACTCTAAAGCACTGACCTGAGTGTGAAAATCAGCTGACTGCCTCTTCGATGTGTGGTGCTTCGTTTTCCAGCCGATCGTGTCCGACGACAATGATGATGAAAGTCGTGATGGTATTATCGATGACGTATTGATGACGATAGAATGACTGCTTGCCAGACGACTATTGTGTATAGGATGAGTCATGCACGATGACGTAGGAGATTCCCAGTCTGATAATAGATGTCTGCATACACGAGGGTGGCTCTCGCAGGTGATTGGAAAAATCGAAATATGGTGTTAGAATGCCATTCGATTATTTCGGCTGGACATATACTGCAGCTTATTTACCTGTACGATAATTTCTGCTCACTAGTCCAGCGCGCCGATCCAGTAATTGTTGTAAAAGGATGTCTTCAAAAAACGGGTCGAGAAGAATGTTACTATCCAATTGGTTATGCGCTTCCAGTACCGATCCCAATAAATTTGATTTGTGATCCGTTGATTGTCAAGGGTGCTCCATACGGTTACCGATGTAGAAGTGTGTATTAGTAAAGATTCCAGAAGACCTAGCTTTGGATGGACATATTCTTGTTCAACTAACCTCACAAGGTGTCCTTTGATGCTAGATGTCCAAGCTAGAAGCGATATGTGATGGCGCCTAATGAAGCGGCAGTGATGGCGTTTAGTTAATCCGTTGAATAGCGTAGAATGGCGGTGTAGTTATTGTCGCGCGATCCAGTTCGCGATGGCGATCAATTGTCCGTGATAATGGTTGAATTGGCTTAGCTTCTTTCGACCGTCGGATCTTAGATCCGGCTCGAAGGACCATATGTCTGGGTATAGCCTACCGTGCCTTCGAAATTCCAGTGGGATTGGGTTGTTGCTGCTTGTTGTGGACTGTCCTGGCTATCCCGACACGAAATTTCCCCGATGGTGGGTTGATGGGTTCACGGATCTTTCTTCGTTTCCATAGAGAACGACCAACACGCCAAGTACAATAATACACAATACGCCGACCTTATTCACAATTTATTACAAACACCTTACACAGAAACTCAACATTTATTTTACTTTACACACTATATTTGCTTAAAACTAACATTTTAAGAACACCTTCTTCAACGACCCCTTTCGCTTTCCTATATCGCACTAACTCTTAATCTGCCTAGACTCAAACATTTATCGAACCTAACTCCTATTGTGACGTCATAAGTTACGATCATCATATCGATCGTTGCTTGTGCTCTCCGTTCTCTGCTCTCCGTACATGTCTCGATCAATACCGATGATTGTTGATGACGATGATGATGATGGTTGAGGATGATCTTCGTTGCCGGTATCAGTTAGGTGACCGTATTAAGGAAGTAGGTTTGGACGTCAACAGAGTGGATGCTCCTCCTTGCGCACGCTGCTTTGTATTGTGGACGATACAATATCGAACCGCCAAGTGGTCGCCATGGGTGTAGGCATCATCCACCCTCCAATTGCTAATCAGCCCAGGACTGCTAAATGTTACGTCGATGATCGATTCCACTCCGTTTCTGTGGTAGGTACTTTTGGTACCCTCGTTGGCTAGATCCACATTGAGCCTAGCCAAGGCCTCCAGAAGAATCTGGCCCCTGGGGTTGGTAAGAGGGCTCCCCCACTCGAGCGCCCAAGCGTTGAAGTCCCCGCTATTACCAACGGGCTCTGGCCAGTTAGCTCCATTGTCATCCGATCGAGCATATTTGAAAACTGTTCGATCGACCATCTTGGCAGTGCGTAGTAGCTGCAGAAGAACACTCCATTCACTTTTACAACCGCGAAACCTTCGCCACAACTTCCTGAACTTACGGATAATTACCCGTCGTCCATAATGCCGCCAACCAGTTTCCGTTGCCAGCTGGCATGCGGCATGGGTCGGAAATTATGGTGATATCCGATGCCGACTCGCTAACTGTCTGACACAGCAGTTGCGGGGCGGCTTTACAATGGTTCAGGTTTAGTTGGGTTACCTGCATTACGGTTGGCTCGTTGGATTACCCTTAGCGGCCGGGCACTTGACCCCCCCCCCCCCCCCATGACGCTTATCGTCCGGTTTCCCGGTGCACATCAAGCATTTGGGGGGACCTTTGCAATTCCGTGCCTTGTGGCTAGTGCTGCCGCACCTTCTGCACATGTTACTCCTATCTGAGCCTTTGCACTCCCAGGACATGTGCCCGCTCTCTGGGCATCTAAAGCATGCCTTCGGCGGCTGGTGTAGGCTTAGTGGCCATCCCATCTTCACCTTCGCTACTTTCAACGCCGCGTCCGCGTTGACTGCCGCTACCCTCATCGACTAGCTATCACCTCATCAGCTTGTTAGCCTCCATGTCAAGGCTATTCGAAAAGCTGATCCGCAGCCGTTTGCTGGAGTTCTCAAACCAAAATAACATATTTCTCCCACAGCAGTTCGGTTTTAGGAGTGGTTACTCCACAGTCCACCAGCTGTTAATGGTTACTAACATCTGAAAGTGGAACAAGTCCGTTTCATAAACATCTACCATGGCAGTGTTGGACGTCGAGAAGGCGCTCGACAATGTCTGGTATGATGGTCTTGTGTATTAGCTTATAAGCTGATTAAACTTCCCGATTTTTCAGCTGATTAAACTTCTCAAATACTCCTCCTCTACCGGGTGATGGTATTTTGTCTATGTTCGCAGATGACTTTGATATCTACTACGGTTGATTGATTCGAGCTCTGATTCGTCAACTCCAGGAAGGTCTGGATTCTCTGTCCGACTACTTGAACAGCTGGAAGGTTTGTATCAATGTAAAAAAAACACAGACCATTCTGTTCCCACGCTCAAAATCAATTCGTCTTGCTCCGTCTGGTAATGTGAAAGTCCACCTCGGTAGTACTCCCATCGAATGGTCAAGTGAAGTAGTATATCTCGATCTGCTAATTGCTATTTAGATCTCACGTAAACAAATTATCCACAAAGTGCTCCCTACTCAGGTGGTTTTTATACACACTCATCAACAGAAGATCCTTCATTTCTCTTAAAAATAGGCTTGCTATCCACAAGCAAACCATCCTTCCGCAGTCTAGGAGACATGCGTCAAGTCGCACCTTGCTAGGCTACAAATCATTCATAATAATTTGCTCGATCGAAACCAGCTATGGCAGATTATGCACCAATATGGATTTTCGGGAAAACTGACGCAGTTGGTAAAGGCAACGATGGATCGAGTGATGTGTGTCGTCCGAGTATCAGGGACACTCTCCGGTTCCTTCGAATTTTGGAGAGGGTTACGGCAAGGTGATGGATTTTCGTGTTTGTTGTTTGTCATTGCAGGGTTGCCGACGACGTTGATATCGTAGCACGTAACTTTGAGACGATGGCGGAAACGTACATCTGTCTAAGGGCTGAAGCTGGTAGGATTGGGCTTGTCATTAATGCGTTGAAAACAAAATACACGAAGGGAAGCGGCTCACGAGAAGACAATGTCAGCCTCCTATCACGAGTTCAGATCGACGGTGATGAAATCGAGGTAGTAGACGAATTCGTGTATCTGGGTTCATTAGTGGACACCGATAACGACACCAGCCGTGAGATACAAAGGCGCATTATGGCTGGCAATCGTGCCTACTTTGGACTCCGAAGGACGCTAAGACCGAGTTCACACTCTTGGTGTCTTTGAATGGAAAGTGCTGTTTACGATCTATGGTGGAGTGCAGATGGAAGACGGAACGTGGAGGAGGCGAATGAACCACGAATTGGATCAGTTACTGGAAGAACCTCCCATCGTACGCATCGCCCATCAAAATCGGTAAGAATGTCGAACGACAGCCCTGTTAAAATGGTTTTCGAAAACCAACCGACGGGTACAAGAAGAAGAGGCGCGCAACGAGCAAGATGGATCGATCAAGTAGAAGATGACCTGTGGACCCTCCGCAGACAGCAAGGTTTCTATTTCTATTTCTATTTATTTGACGTCAATCATGTGTAGACCTTTTGTTACAGTTATTTTTACATATTTTGTCACTCTTATATCTACATAAATATATTTGTAACAGTATTTGGCTTATATACTAGTACATTTATGAGCAGCTTTTTATCAAATATCATTAAAGTATTGCTTCAATTTATATTTTGTCGTTGTAAAGTCAACGTTTTCGCAATGCATATTGTATGTTGCCATCATCCGATTTAAAGGTCCAAATTTGGCATAATTTGTACGATGGTGGCTTGTAGTAAAAACATTTCTATTTCGTAGTTGACGACTTGGTATGTAAAAGTTAAGTTTTGATAAAAGTTCTTCAGAATCAATACGATGCGAAACGATATCGTTTACAACTGAGACCATTGCAAATTCTCGACGCTCTTTTGATGTTTGGATGCTGATGAGCATACAGCGAGCTTTATAAGATGGTAAAGGAAATCTTGTCCAACCTAGTTTTCGTAGGGCAAACAGTATAAATTGCTTTTGAACTGATTCTATTCGTTGTTCGTGCGTGACTGAAAAAGGTGACCATACTACGCTACAATACTCAAGTATTGACCTCACATATGCAACGTATAATGTTTTTATTGTGTATGGGTCATGAAAGCTGTAACTAAATCGTTTTATAAATCCTAGCATGCTACTTGCTTTACTGATTATTGTGTTATAGTGGTCAATGAATGTTAGTTTCTTATCTAAAATAACACCTAAATCTTTAATTCTTCCGCACTTTTCAACTGCCTGGTTTCCTAGAGAGATTGTACAGTCTAATGTATTCCGCTTTCTACTAAATGATATTGATTTACATTTTTGAACGTTTAGCTGCAAAAGGCTTTTTTTGCACCAATTATAAAATAAGAGTACGTCGTTTTTGAATAGTCTTATATCTTCCGTGTTTTTTATTTCTAAAAATATCTCTAAATCGTCCGCATAAATAAGAATTTTTACGTTTTTTAAAATGAGGGAAATATCGTTTACATATAGTATGAACAAAAGAGGCCCGAGATGGGAGCCTTGAGAAACTTCTGAAGTAATTCGATTAGGATTCAAAGCCTTACCTTTAAATCTGAACATTTCTTGTCGGTCAGTAAGATAATACTCGAACCATTTAAGAAAATCTAGCTCAATACCCATTTTTTGCAGTTTGAAAAAAGCATAGGTATATCAATGCGATCAAATGCCTTGCTGAAGTCTGTATATAGAGCTTCAACATGGTTTCCATTATCCATTGTAACTAGCGAATAGTTGACGAATTCGAGTAAATTTGTATTAGTTGAGCGTCCTTTGAAGAATCCATGTTGCAAGGTAGAGATTCTATTTTTAATTTGACAAAATAGTTTTTCATTAACGATCGCTTCAAAAAGTTTCGGAATGATAGAGATAATGGCAATACCGCGATAATTTCGTATGTCGGATTTTTTGCCACATTTAAAAATAGGTACTAGATAGGAACTTTTCCACGAGTTGGGAAAAATACCAGATTCGATCGACATATTGAAAAGCCAAAACAAGGGAGTTGTAAGCTCCGAAGCTAAGTTTTTCAGAAAAATGGGAGGAATCCCATCAGGCCCACATCCTTTGGAGACATCCAATTTTTCAATGCTTCCCATATGTCATTCACATTTATATTGTTTACACTAATATCTCTACTAAATTCTGGAAAGAAACCAAAATATTTACGATCACGATCTGCTTCAGAAAATGTGGTATATATATCTTGAAAAAAGTTGCAAATAGATTGCAAATTTCTGGTGAGGTAGACCCACGTTTTCATCTAGGTACATTTTTGATGGAAAATTGTCAGATTTCAGTTTAGTTTTTACATAGTTAAAGAATTTTTTGGATTGGATTTTATCTCTAACTCAGTTTTTGAGTTGTACTCATCAAAGGCTATATTGACGGCTTGATTCAGCTGGTCGCAAATATTCAAATAATTTACCAGATTCTCGTTGCTACAATTTCTTTTGTATACCTTATGTGCTTTTTGCTTGCAGTTTTTTAATTTTTTATTTGTTCATTATACCAAACTGGGTTTTTTGAATAAATTTGTCTCCTTATTTTTTTCAATGGTACATGTTCAACTATAACTTCGAATAACAATTTGTAAAATGCATCAACAGAAGATTCGATATTTTCCTCGGTTCTAAAAATCGTTTGCCAATTTATACTACTGAGCCTATGCCTAATACTGTCTAAGTTTGCCAAATGATATTGAAAGACCTCCTCATATTCGCTGTCGTCGGGTTTTTGGTATTGGTGTATGAATAAGGAAAACTCAATTGCTGTGTGAAATGCTTCATTTTTCCATAATGGAATAAGAGATTCGGTCACACAGAAGTCTTCTTGAATATTTGTTAATAAAAAATCTAAATAACAATTTCGCTGATTTTTTACATGATTGATTTGATTGAGCCCTAAACTGGCAGTTTTGTCAAATATTAACTGCAGAGTTTCATTTTTCCCAACGACTGGAAGTAAGATACTTTCATTTTCTGTGTCCGGAAAGAAATCAATCCCCGTATATGTAAATTTTCACTTCTGGGGTAAGATTGGCCGAAATTTCATCGGCAATACTAAAGAATTTTTCATATGAGTCTTTGCGAGCATTGTTCGGTGGAAAATACACAGAGGCAAATACGTGTGTTTCCCCCGACATTTGCACTTTTACCCAAACATGTTCGAAATCATTACATTTATCTGCCGAGATGATTTCTGCATTGAAATCTGTTGAAATGGCAATCAGTACACCCCCTCCTGATTTCTTTTCAGACTGGTGAAAGTTACGGTCATCCCTAAAAACATTGTAATTATTACCAAAAACCAAGGCTGGCGAGGTTCAGCCATGGACCGATTACAATGGAGACAACTTCTGTGTTCAGCAAAGGCCAAGCCGGCCTTAATCTGATTGGTAAGGTAAGGTAACTGGAAATTTATTTTAGTGAATTCACTTTCGCGGGTTTTGTAAAAACAGCTTTCGAGCTTTGAAAATTAGTCTCATAAATCACTGACAGCCACTCACACCGACGAAATTTACCCAAACTGTTTTGCACATCAAAAAATATCTTTGCAAATTAAATGTCAATGTTATGGCAAAACAAACGAAAATTAACCTAACATGACAGGCAATATTATATTGATGAGCTTTATCCCAACTATTTTATGATGATTCGCTTTTCCAACGTAGCAAATATTACCATATTTTTTATATGTGTCTTATTCGATATTATTTTTCATTCTTTGCTGTATGAAAAACGATGCAAAAATGATTGAAATTGGAAATAGAACATTGCAGTGCACTATTAACACGGAAAAAGTACAATTTTAAGACACTGTGATTATCGGATCAGTTTTTTAGGCAGTTGAACTGAAAAGTCCCGGGCTTCAGATATACATCCAACTTATTTTGTATTATCTAAAGCCGAAATCGAAGACCAGCCACCGTTATCAAAGTTTTGATTGATTACTACGCCTTTACCGACTGAGCTGATATTTAGCGGCCCAAAAAACGTAAAAACTATTTATGTCAAAAACAGCTTTTAATAATTAAATTATACTCGCGAAGATCTCCAGTTACCTATTCCATTAAATTTTATAGATGATCGAACTGCAACGATGATACTCACTAATTCGGTACAACTCACCGCTAGGGAATTCCGTCGTCCACAAACTGTCCCTCTGTTCACTGTGTTTCAGAAGAAAGTCACTCGACAACTGCGGTGTTTTCTAGTAATTGAATTCCAGAGAAGAATACTTATCGAGCTAAGAATTTCAACGAAAAGGTTGCTCCATTAAAATTCCTCCCTAGATGATTCATCCTTACGCAGTGTCATCAGTAGCTACTGAGGATAATCGCATTGTCAATCATATCACCTTCCGCCTCCATCCAACCAAATTAGAGGCGAGACTCAATTTTCTAACACATCATAGAGCAAAACATCAACTTCACATATCTTCAGGCGGTTGCAAAAGGCAAAACCAAGCAAGCGTGGGGTGTTCGAATAAAAGTCCAGAGCTTTCGCAAACGGTTGGTAAAACTGTTATAATTCAACACAAAGCTTTCGTCACTACGGTCTACTGTTTAGGTTGGCTAGCCAAGTATGCCAAAAGCTTTTCGATCGCTGGCGGTGTTTTGGGTATGTGATCCCCCTGCGGTACGAACCCATTACTGTCAGCTACGTAGTCCACTCTGTAGACCTGCCCGTCATCACCAACGTACTGATAGAATCCTTGGGAACGAAGTCCCTCTCCACCCTCGGCGGTTGTTTCGATTTTCCCCGATTCTTCCGCGTTGATACCGTTTTCCGTTTCGAACCTGAAACATTCAATGAGTGGTGAGAAACCGCTTTCGAAGAGGTAAAATGTCATCAAACTTACACATAATTGTATCCATCTCCACGCATGTGATTATCTAAATGGATGATTTTCCATCCATCACCAGATGGGCCGGATGCAACACGAACCTCCGGTCGCCTTGCTGCTACGGGTGCTGCGGCAGTGGGAACAAATGCTGGAGCTGGTGCTGGAGTGGGAGCAGAGGGAGTCACATTTTCATCAGCAGCGCCGTTATCACCTCCACTCGATCCTGTTCCTCTGGACGCGGAACCGCCACTTCCAAACCCTCCTTGATTTCCGGCTCCTGATCCAGAAGGACCTCCAATATGACTATACTGTCCCCGATCTCCATCGCCTGAGTGTTGATATCGTACATCTACGTGAACGTATCGTCCATCATTTCCGCCAACATATCGGCCGTCACTCTTGGGACGATAGCGACCATCGCTACCACCGGTGTATTGGCCTTGATTTCTGCTACGGTATCTATTGTATTGATCAAAGGGGCGGAACGTCCTATATGTGGGGCGCCTCGTCGTCGTAGTGGGTGGCCTATATCGGCCATCATTTTGTCCGGCTACTAGGAAGACGGCACTAACCAGCACAACAAATGCCTTCAAATCAATCAGATTTATATCAATGTGTATTTAACATTTCTATCAATGAACTCACCAAAACCAGCTTCATCCTACGTGAACCCAAATCGCCGATCAACGTTGGATATATCAATAAGCTTCACCTCTAATCACTAGTTGAACGAATAGTAATTTTCATCTAGAATTGTGATTACCTCTTATATACTCTCGCTGTCGAGAAGCTGCTCCATTAGTCGGACGGGACTGGTAGCTCCCACCCCATGTGCCGGGAAACGCCTCACCTAGAATGCAAGGAACGCTTTTCTGCGTTGACAAATCAATTCCATCAATTTACCACCACGGGACACCTCGGGTATGCTAATTCAATTGTGGAAAATATGATTTGAATGGGCTAATCAATGTGAAAGGTTTAGTGCGAGAAGACGAGCAAAACCAGATGAACACGACTGGTCGTTGATGACATGTAGAGGAAATCGGTTCTGGTACGAAAAGGTATGAACTGATTTGGAAATAAAACAAGGCATTGTGAAATGTCGAGTCTGGTTCTTCGAGGTTCTATCTGACACATTACTGCAAAAGTAAAATAGGACGTGACCTTTTTCTATTTGATTCATTTTTCCAGTATGCATTATTTATCTTGAGCATTCCTGCTGATTTATGTTGAACCAAGAAGTTTAGTAAGATAAAGAGAGTGCTAAAATATCCTGTTTTTTTTCAATATTTATTTGATCTAGCTTCTGTGATTGCAATCATTGCAAATTTTAAACAAGCGGTAGACAGGTACGAATTAAATGTTTTAAAATGATTGGGAAACTAGGAGAATTTAAAATTTAACACTTCATTTGATCACTTTTTAAAAAAATTATAAATTAAACCTTGAAACAGTTTTTTAAATTTTCGCTAGTAAATTCTCCAAGTTTCCCAATCACAATCGTTCTACTAATACGCTCAAAAAAGTTTTTTTTTAAATAGTGTTTAAATAAAAATATTAAAAAATAAAGTGAAAGTGATGTTTTAAAAGTTTTAGATCCCGTTAAGTTATAAGCTGGTTTTAAAAGTTAATTGCATCGCAATTTTAATTCAGTTAATATGAGGTATGGTGTATTTTAGTCAAATTTTGCTCTAATGTAGATCTCCTCCCTGTGTTGCAGCATGTGCAAGGCTAAATTAACAACAATTGAGCTGACAAACCCAAATAAAGGAGAGAGTTCCTCTCCCATGTGCGCATCAGTAAACAGAGTGCACACAATAGATCGCTAGAATAACTATACAAGCCACAGTGGTACATGAGCGTCTTCCAACCGGACATTTTTGCCTGTTGAAGTGGCGGACTTAGTCCGTGCTTTAACCTACCCCGCAGTGGGATGTTAGGCAAAAATGTCGTTGGTTCGAGTACCAGTGCACACATGCCCTTTTCGCTCAATTTTCCTAAAACATCTGCTATGTTTCCGAGCCTGCCGCACACTAGCGGAACTATCAAAAACTTTCTCTTCATATCTTTCAATTCTTGCCAAAAACATTGTTGTTCACTCTTGGTGCCTCATGGTGATGAGCGAACATCTCCTTCAACATCATAATCGTTACTCCTCGCACGGAGAATATATAAAATAACAATTAATGTATAAACAATTGAGCGTCTGTTTTGAGGTCAGGATCAAGTCAAAGCAGCGCGTCTGTTCCCTATGTTAGGAGCGGCTGCGCCACCGTCTTGTTAGTACGCCCAAGACTCTAATCTAATCGAATCTCACGCTAACGCAGCCAATTCTTGAAAGCATATGGGAAGATGACGATTTCTTGAATGCATCATTTTTCTTGTCACCGGCCAACTGTGTAGCATGTGCCACAGAGAGGACAAGGAATACAGCGATTCCAGAAAGAGTGTCTCAAATCGCTTAACTACTTCGAATCAAGGGAAGGAAGAAAGCTTGAACCTCCCGTACCAAACGCTTCCATATAGAGTTAAATAAGATGATAATTTGTATTTTATCGTTGGGAGCATAGTTGCCAGAAAGATTAATTTATGCTCCTTTTGCCTGTGTGTGGACCAGAGCTTAAAAATATCATATTCTTTTCTCAAATTGCACCCTAACTGAGTCAAAATATTAGTCATCACGCACTGTTCCTAGCGACCATGAAGTACACACAAATTTGCTTTCATGAATCTCTTGTGCAAGATGAGTCAACGTGTTTTGTGTTGCTTTACTTTGATCATTCATTCGTTCCAGAAAGCAGTGAATGTACGTAAGTGCAAACAACTCATTCAATTTCAACGTTCTACCGTGAAGACGAAGGAATAGTCATTCATTTAGAGAATCCATGAAGTGGAAAAAAACCAAAACTTCTCGAATCGATCCTGCAAATGCCTTTTCTCGAAAAAATGCCACACAAATACTGTAGCGATTTCAGCCTGGCTTTTTGGCTTCCTTTGCCTTCAGTCATGTTACTTGCCAAGAATACTTGAAATCCAATGACAAAAAAAAATCACTCACGAACGCAAAAATACCAGAACATTCAGTCAAGCAACCAAAATCTCTTGAGGCTTGAATAGCCGTGTGCTTTGTTGTGGTGTGAATGAGTTGTGTGGAACACAAGTACAACGGAGAGACTGAGCATAGGAAAACAAGAAATCACGAACATATTGCGTGACTGATAGAACGAAATGAAGAGAGCGAAAATTGTACCTACTGAATATTTTTTTTACTCATCGTTCACAACGGGTGTCAATTTTTTCGAGCTCTGGTGTGGACTTTTGGCATTTGAACTATAGTTAAAAGTCTGGCAATAATTTACAAAGGTTGTAGCAACAATCGATAGGCAACTAGTCAATTTGGTCCGAAGTACACCTTAAAGTCTGCACCTTGCAATAATGCGCTTTTCGGTTCCTTCCGGTACCAGTATCTTTGATGTTGTTTTGATTCGGTATGTTATTTTGACACAATATTTGAGGGTGTGGTGGTGTGAGTTTCGTTAATATGGGTGAATCACTAAGCTTCGGACCGAGCTTAGGACGGTGTGCTAGTACTTGCTGAGCCAAAAAACATTTTCTTCATGACTATCTACCCGCTGGTTATAGCGCCTTATCTCACTCACTGAAATCGGGATTGAAATTTAAAATTTACAGAATAATATATTTAGTTGTATGTTATACACTCCGTGTCATAACTATAGAACCACTGAATTTTTTCAAGATGTCTTGGATTAATTAGTGATTTTTCGAAATAAGTTGCACAGAATAAAGACTGTATTCGATGAAATTTGGACACAAGCAATTGTTCGTAACTTTTTAGCGTGTGGGTAAAAATTATTGAAATTTTAACTGAATATATTTCATTGTGTTGTGTCAATTGTGTAATGAGTTTTATGAAAATCTGTCGAGTGATTTCAGTGATGGCTTCGAATGAAAAATAGTGCGCCAACAACTTCAAAAACCCAAACGCTTCTCATCGATGGATCGAAAAACAGCTCGAAATCGCACATTCAACCGTATCTCATGTGATCAAAACGTTCAAGGACCGTAAGACGACCAAGCGGAAAAATGGTAGTGGCAAAAAACGTGGCACATCAAATCCGGAGAAGTCCAGGATGGTATTGAACCAATTTAAGCGTTATCCCAACATTTCGATCAGGGATGTTGCGAAAAAGGCGAAAGTTTCAGTTTGTTTTGTGCAGAACACAATGAAACGTTCTGGATTACATGTGTACAAGGTCCAGAAGGCACCGAACCGGAGCGATAAACAGAACTCGGTGGCCAAAACTCGTGCAAGAAAACTGTACAGGGAGTGGCTCACAAAACCGTTCTGCATTGTGATGGACGATGAGACCAACATTAAAGCCGACACCAAACAAATGCCAGGACAGGAACACTACGTCGCCACCTCTAAGTTGGCCGTTCAGGAGAGTGTACGGAAGAAGAAACTGTCGAAATTCGCCAAAAAATTCCTTGTCTGGCTAGCGATCTGCGGATGTGGCAAAATGAGTCAGCCCTTCATTACCTCTGGGACCGTCAACGGACAAATCTACAAGGACGAATGCCTCCAAAAACGACTTCTGCCCTTCTTGAGATCTCACGATGGCCCGACACTGTTTTGGCCGGATTGGGCACATTGCCACTATGCCCGGCCCGTCTTAGACTGGTACAAAGATAATCATGTAGTTTTTGTACCAAAAGACGTCAACTCTCCAAACACTCCGGAGCTTCGCCCAATTGAAAAATTTTGGGCAATCATGAAGGCAAAGCTCGTTAAAACTCCAAATCTGATAGAAAATGAACTTGAACTGAAGAAAGTGTGGTTAAAAGTAAGTAAGCAAGTCGGTCTTATCATTGCCCAAAATTTGATGAGGGGTCAAGGCAAAGGTGCGGGCATTTGGGTTGGGAGAAGAGGTTCAATAAACCAATGACGTCAAAACTTAACCATTTAGTAGTACTTAATTTCCAAAAAGTTTGAAAAAAATCGGGCTCAAGGAAAATTTTTGGTGACCTATTTTGTGTGTCCAAAATTCATCGAATACAGTCTTTAATAGGTACTTGTTGCCTATTTTTACTGTAAAATTTTCGACTCTAAGCAAATTCTGTTTAGCTTCATAAAAATTATATGTTTCATATCAATAGAACCAGTTCAAAACTTATTTCTCTTTTAAAGATTTCAACTAAGTTTTTCCGGAAATCAAAATGTTAATGATGGGTATGTCCTCCTTTGTTCTCAATCAGTTCAAACAACCTATTTGGCATACTTTGTATTCTTTGCCATGCAGACAAGACGGCTTGTTTCAGGTCATAAACGCTTGCGTACTGCTTCTTGTCTGCATATACTTCACGCACGATCAATCCCCGCATATTCTCGATTGGGTTTTGGTCTGGAGAGCAAGCTGGCCATTCCATAGTTTGAACTCCATATTTGTTGAACCCCGCCATGGTCGCTCTACTTGTATGAACTGAAGCATTATCTTGCTGAAATGTGTAGCCAATTCGACGATGTTACCGCAAAAATGGTAGCAAATGACTTTGGAGTATCTCAATGTACTCCCAACTTGCAATGGGCATTTTACACACAAAAATCGATTCTGCTGAATCGATTCCCACAATCGAAAAAAATCGATTCGAGAAAAAATCGACTGTGGAAGAATCGATTCGAGGAAAATCGATTTGTTATTCATATAATTACAAATTATAAGTAATTTGTAACATTTCCAGAGAGCAAATTTAATGTTTGATCTTTTGTTTTATAGTTCTATACAGAACAAAATTATTATTTTAACAAGCGCATAACATTTCCTCTCGTTTAAATCTAAGCTAAAGGAGGCATAAACAACGAAACTGTTTGCAATCCTTCATTACCGAAAATAAGGATTTTCATTTAACCGATACTTTAGGTTTTGGTAGCAAAACCAAAAGTGTCGGTAAAATTTAGCGAAAGAAAACGTTTCATTTTATCTATTATTCTAGTGAAGTGGATTTGCAAATTTTATCGTTAGATTTTGCTTAAATTTTAAAATGCAAGCAATTTCCGTAAAAAGAACTGTAAAAAAAAATAGTAATTTTAAACGTCGTTGGAAAGCAGGCCAGCAATACCGAAGTTTCGGCAATACATGTTTACCGATAATTTCATTATGTGCCCTTCTGTGCGGTTTACGCAATTTTTTACCGACTTTTCCGTATTTTTATCTTAGCGTGTGGAGTTTGAAAGTCGATTCTCCCACTAAAAAATCGATTCAGTCTAAAATCGAACAGTATAGGATCGATTCAAAATATCGATTAATCGAGCCCAAAAAATCGATCCAGTAAAAAACGGATCGAGATCGCCCATTGCTACTCCCAACTGTTCATTCTGGAGGTTGAAAACACAGTTACGAGTCGAAAAGCAACGCTGCTCATTTCTTAAGCCATCCAGATTGAATTTTTTTCATCGGAAAAAATTACCTAGTGGGGCAATGGAACTTAATTAATTTTATAATAGTGAATAATGAAGGTTACAAACCTTACTCCAATCGCTACGCATATTCGATCGTGCGAATTCGAGTCGGGCTTGGTTATGGCGAGGTAAGAGTAGTGGAGCTTGCATCAGTTTTTGCCGATGAATATAAGGAGAGTTTTTCAATGTTCAACAGATTGTAGAACATGAGACGTCAAGTGAAAACTCAGCCTTTATCTGTTTTTAAACTTTTGAGTGAGTTACTTGCAGTTTGAACCATTCTTCGTTGTGTTCTTTCCGACAACTTTTTTTTTGATCCACCTGTCTGGTTATTCCCATATCGCTCTGGATTTCTCAAAAATTGATTATGCAATCTTCCAAAACGTCTAGCAATTTCGCGAATACCAACATTACATTCGAGAAATGCCAAAATTTTACCTCTTTCTTCTTCCGTCAAATACGTTCCACGCGGCATTATTCCGGAGCATTAACATACATGTCAGAACACGATAAAATGTGAAAGAAAAATGAAGCGCAATTCATGCAGATAGTTTTGTATGTATTGGTTCTATAGCTATGAAACAGCAAAAATAAGTGATTCTATTATTATCCACTCACACAGTATAGATCATTGCACCGAATCTATTAACCTCACTTTTTTGACAGTTCAGGGAGCTTGTTTACAAGGTGTTAGAATTTGGACCGCCCAAACGACATTTTTCATTGGCCTTTTCCGGATTCTGCACGATTAGATTCAGGAAATGATGTAAAAATAAGCACTGGGGTCTGTTTTCCGGCACGTTAAATTCAATCGCAACAAACTCTGCACAAAATCTCAAACCGATCTTACCGAAAATATTCTAAGTCCACGTAAACAAGCTCCCTGAACTGTCAAAACTGCATTGATGACGCCTTCGTGCAATGATCTATATCAATGAATCCAGAAGTGTTGTGGTACAAGTCAACTTCCTCACACAGTTTGTGCCTGTGAATAAATGAAACGGTAGAATTCATTCTTCATTGAAACATATGGACTTTTTAAGTAAATCTATTGTTGCGAAACGTAGTGTATAATAGTCTAATAATACAATACGGAGAACAATCCACGATAATCTATCCAAAACCACGATTGAGGGACCTGGTAAAAATAAGAGTCCATAGATGCATTTTGTGCCTTCTGGCAACTTTGCTTCTATTGATGTCCAAAGTTCATCGATTTACCACCACCCAGGGAGACTTTCTCCTATCCTCATTGATTTCATTATCTACAATCCGCTCAAACGATCGCAATGTTTTGTGATATACTGGACGGATTATTATAATTGGAGCAAACTCAATGCAGACGTGTTCCAAATTTGTCAGGTCGGCAGGCAATCGGTCGAGACCCACCTGATACCTCATATCAAGGTGCCTAGAGGCGGCCCGGAAGTTTGGACAAGCTACCTTCCCCATTAGTACGCCCAGGACTCATAATACAAAAACCGAAAGTCCCGGTGATGCTCGGAACTATTAATCAGCAGCATCACGATGGTCCTCCTGTGATATAGTGCGGTTGGTTGTGGACTCCGCTTACAGTGATTCCGTTCTATCAAAAAAAAAAAAAGCGGAAAAAAGTCTATAACCAGATTTTGCACAGGCAAGTTATGTGTTTTCAAGAAATTTTGGGCCGCTGATTTCAAATATGCTATTCAAATTGTCGTAATAGGTCACATTATCTAGATCGAGAATGTATGGTCCCCTGAGTGTCCGGAACATCTGATAAAATGGTAAATTTATAAGTCCTGTTCTAAAGCAAAAGATTTTTTTTTTTCAAAACCATTTGTTCATCAAATGTAAAAAGCTAAGCGATGTAAACATCCTTAAACTTTTATAATCCAGCAATTACTTGCGAAAAAGATGAAGAGTATCTTAGAATTTCGTAATTGAAATGAACGTTTGGTGTTCATTTTTGTTTGTTGCATTTTTTTCGAGTACAATCTTTATCGAGTTTTTATGCGCATCATCTTTTCATCGACATCAAAGCCGCATATGAGACAGTAAACCAAAAAGAGCTATGGAAGATACGGCATTCCAGGAAAACCTATCAGACTAATTCAGGCAAAGTTGGATGAAACCTAGTGCTGTATGAGGATGTCGGATGGATTGTCGGGCTCATTCGAGCCCCACAGAGGTCTTCGTCAAGGTGATGGAATCTAATGCCTGCTGTTCAACATTGCTCTTGAAGGGATTATGTTTTTGCTTTTAATGGGGGTGTCTAAAAATTTGTTTTTATTTTAACTTTTTTGTTTCTCATTTTGAGAAAAGAAAAGATCTACAAACAAAATATAGAGAACGTAATAGCGCACTCATCAAAATTCTTTAATACTACTTATCATTTAAAAGTTACGGATAATTTTAACTTTTAACCTTTTGATTGTTCAAGCAAGAATTGGCCAGAAAATCATCAAAATCTTGTTTTATTGGGTATCAAGAAACAAATTGCTATATAAATGTACTCCTGAGACAAGTGGCGAACCAGCCTAGGAGGCTGAAAGCCACTATTTACTAAAGAATAAAAAAAAATACTCCTGAGACACACGAGCGGGGACTGCTTAAAATCAGACGTGTTTTTCGTTTAAATTACCCCTAAATTTTGAACAACAAAATATATCCAAACACTAAGTTTTTTCTAAACTTCGTTTGAAGATTATTTTTTCCTAACAATTGAAACTAAAAAGTTAGAATGAAAAAACTGATTTTATAATGACACCCTAATCTACACCAGCAAACTAGTTTCGAAATAAAGCAGTGCACAAGCGCCGGACGCTCCAGTTGTGAAGCTTTGGAACTACAAAAATTATCACAAAATGGATAACTTGTTTAAGTAGAACTTTGTAGAAGGCACCATGATTCGAAAACGTAACCCTTATGAGCTATTAATTTCGTTGTTAAAAGAGGCTTTTTCGATCACTGTGCGGTAGCAGAGCATTACATTAGACTAAGGGGTGAACCAGTTAAGATTGGGGTGAAGATAAATACGTACTAAAC
This sequence comes from Aedes japonicus, assembly GCA_034211315.2. Taxonomy (NCBI): domain Eukaryota; kingdom Metazoa; phylum Arthropoda; class Insecta; order Diptera; family Culicidae; genus Aedes; species Aedes japonicus. The sequence continues at coordinate 35,225 of JASCZW010009044.1, forward strand.
AAAGTACACGCTGACCTGCGGAACCGAGCACGACAGAGCTTAGAGAACAGTTTAATGAACGATAGCGAAGAGTTCGAGATAGTCGACGAATTTGTATATCTAGTTACTGTGGTAATGTGGAAATGTATTATCAGAGGAAGTCATGCTTACTACAAGCACCACAAGCTTTTGCGGTCAAACAAACTTACCTCCCTTACGAATTGTATCCTGAATAATACTCTTTTAAGACCGGTTGTTCTCTATGACATGAGACAAATAAAAAAAACTACGGAGTGTGCTAGATACGAGCTTCACCGTTGGACTATGTACTGGGGAATGGTTTTCTGAGCCATGTTACAATTGTAAAAATGGTTTAAGGTATGCAACGTATGAAAGAAAAAATGCAAGTTCTTATCCACCATAGCCAATTAAAAGCCCATACTTGTGCTTTTTGATCCCTCCTACACATCGGGAGATATTAAACAAATAGTTCGAAGAAGATCATAGGGGATACCGGATAGGCTTTATCCAGTAAACCCCTTTTTGTTTTTTGTAGACTGATTAAAAATAATAGGAAAAAAATGTGGAATTGGACAATGGAGTGGTATAACAACCGGCGTTTAGGAGGGAACAAACAGTATCTTTTTCTTATACTACCGATGCGATTGTGATGCTGGGAATTCTACTTCAACCGTTTCAGCGGAGAGGACGACGCCACTTACTTTATCGTAAGCCATCCCGCAGAAAGCTTAGCATAAGTATTGCGAGTTGGGTTATTCGATTTGTTGGATCGTATCATTGGAAGGAGAATCTTTATGTTCCCGCGGGTTTCGCGTAAGTGTCTCTGCTTGCGGGTCCGCTCCTACCGTGTTTGGCCCTTCATACAGCGTGTACTGTGAATGCAACCCGGTAACTCAATTTGATCTTGCTACGACGGGTGTCCACGATGAAACGCTGCCACACTGCTGAAAGGTGCTTAACTTTTAACGTTGGGTAGAATATAACGAAAATTTGGTGGATTTAGTTCATAGTGCATTATTTACATCACCGCAAGTTTTAAAGTCCTGGTGATCAAAACTCGCGCGAAGCGCGAGTCGAAAAGAACAGCTCGTGCGTGATAAAATCTTGCGCATTCATCACGAGAACAAGGATCTCTCGCATCGTTCCATCGCTAAAACGTTGGGAAGTGCAAATTCCACGGTGTCGTGAAGTGATTAAGCGGTTCGAAGAACGGTTGACCAGGCGATCAGAAGCCCAGAAGTGAAGGAAAAAGTATTCCGAACACAACACCAAAATCAACCGCGTAGTTGGGGCCTTCAATCACGAACCGTGTAGTTGGGGCCTTTCAACTGAAATCCGGAACGCTCGGTTCGGGATGTGGCTATGACAGCTGCAATTTGCCGATGTTGTTGTCCAGAAGGCCAAAACTAAGGGCTGGACCTCTCGAAAGTTCACAGGTACAAAAGGCCCCCAATCGCGACGAGAAGCAGAACAAGTCCGCCAAAACCCGTGCCAGGAAGTTGTACCTCAACATGCTGACGAAAGTTGAATGCTGCATCATGGACGACGAAACGCCATATGTGAAGGCCGCCCTCAAACGAGATCCCCGGCAACCTGCTTCACGGCCAAGGATAAGTTCAGCGTTCCGGAGCATGTCCGCACGCAGGAAGATGTCCTTAAATTTGCGAAGAAATTCTGGTATCGGCCAAGCCATCTGCACGTGCAGGAAGCGGAGGGGCTCTTCGTGACCCAGGACACGATGAACGGACAGGTGTGCAGCAAAGAGCGCTCTCCAAGAAGCTGCTGCCTTCCTCTCCTGAAGGCCCACAACGTCCCAACAATCTTCTGGCCGGATTCGGCCTCATGCCACTACTCTCGAGGACGTGCTGGAACTGGTATGCGGACAATGGGGTCAATTTCGTGCCGAAAATGTTTAGCCCTCCCAGCACTCCGGGCTCCGCCCCGTAACACTCCGGAGCTCCGCCTCATCGCGAAGCGCATGATTATGAAGCAGCACCTTCTTAAACGACCTAAGGTAGTGAAGACAGCTCGAGGAAACCGACGAGGCAGTGGCAGGTTTACATGCAAAAAACGGTTTGATTCACAGGTTGTGCAGAATCTTATGGCCGGGGTTAAGGCCATGGCGCGGGCATTTGCGTATGGACTGCAAAATAAAAATACGAGTAAAAATGGTAAAATGAAGTTTAATAGTTATTTCTCAATCCCTGAAAATTTGATGGCAATCGGATGAAAACTCGAATTTTGCGAATCAATTTTGTGTGTGGCAATTTCATCGTGGACACTCTTTAAGTGGAGCTGCATACATGACAAGGTTTTAGAAGGGATGGTGGCTACCTGACATACAAACGTACATAAATATTTTATTTAACGGTAAGCACTCGTTTTGAAATCGATCACGGAAGAAAACAAACTTTAACTTGTACCTTGTCTTGACGCGTGAAACTGACTGCATTCAAAGTAGGTCTGATGGGTTTATAAAAACCAAAGACGACGATCATGTAAATTTAAGGCTTTCAAATCTCAGTATCATGTCTTGTGGGTATTTTTTAATGCATTACAAACTTAGATTTGAGATTATCAAATATATTCTAGAAAATATATTCAAAATCAAATATATTCAAAATGTATCATCTGGAACGTGGTTTTGAGTGAGAAAGAATTTATTAATTTGGGATTCAAGCTAGGATTCAACAATACATCAATTAGAACATAAAATTGAGTCACATTTATCATTTACCAATTCAAGTGCCACAAGGATTACATCCCACGTAATATTTATTATTTTTAAGAGTGTAACCCAAGCAACACACATCTGTCAAAATTGGTAGCCACAACTTAATTGTGACTGAAATCAGTTACATGGCAGTTAATTTAACCAAATTGCAACAAGTAATTGCTTTCAACTACGAACGTGAAAAATGCAGCAAACTGACGCTCTTGTCATACAGAGACTTTATTTATTGCAATTATTCAACGCTGTACAAATCCTGTTAAACCAACAGTTTCCTTGAATAATATATGTATTTTCATTTGTATATCTTTTCAACTTATTTTTAGCAACAGCACTTTGAAATCTTTTTACAGAGGCAAACAAGAACATCTTAGTACATTGAAAAAATCGAATTCAAACATCTTTTCAAAAAGTTATCAAGTATCGCAAAATAAGAGATCAAATCTCTACCAATCTGTACAATTTTGAATTTTATTCAGCTTTTTAAAAATTATTATTTACTTAATTACTCAACACAATTATTAGGTAATTGTTTCTCTCTATCCACAGGCCTAGAACTGAGTATATATGATTATTATTTCATTTCACATATACATTTTGAACAATAGAACAGGGGATCACGTCCCCCCAGTCTCCCCTAAACATCTCTCAATCGTATTCAAATCATCTCTTTCACCGTGTTCAGTGTTCTTTCTCATACCAGCAGCTGATATGAGGGTCACGTCTGCTCAAAATACAAGAAATCATTTTATAATTTCCTCCACAGTCTAGCGCTTGCATCACTGAAAAAAGTGACTTATATCAGTGTAGCAAAATGTAACTAGGATATTAGCATGCTAATTTTCCGGTTGGTAGCACCAGCCAGTCCCCTTTGCCTTCAATCAGGACTATAAACTAAGATGATGTATTTTCGGTGAAGTGGCTTCAACTTGTTTTCACACCCGTCACAAAAGGCTGCTTCTGCTAATGTCCGGTGAGCAACAGAAAATCGAAAGCAGTTGTGGCGTGTTAGTTCTGTGACGAGCTCCATTTTTTTCGCTCGGTATTCGAGAAAGTTTGATTTTCATCCAAAACTGTTTGAAAGGGTTTTAAATGCATGCAATTAAGGCTTGCTTGGGACAAAATATGGACACATAAATCTTAGAACAAAAAAAACGTTTGACATTAAAAACAAATTAACATTAATCCATGGAGTGTGTGAGATTATAAGATATATATCTGTAACTATGAAAATGAGAAGCAAAATTAGTTATTTCCGTTTAATTCCAACTTCATTTATTGCTTATCTTGACAGATACGCGTATTTCGCCTACAATGCGCAAACTTTTTCAGTGTCGTGTACTAACTACTGAACTAAAGCATAAATTATCCTCAGCTGTCTCTTGTTCAGTTGTATTCTACACTTTAACGAGACTGTTGGCGACAGGTTTTGAAGAAAAAATTTCAGATTTATAGGGTGTGCTCTAGTAAGTCTTAACATGATTTGTAAATAACAATACGAGCTCGGTTTTTAAGGAAATTGAGTTTAATTGTACTTTTCTATTCACTACAGTATTCTTCGCAGTTCAACATGACATTTCAAGATACATTTCATCGTACGCCAAAAGGTGGACTTTTAACACTGCTCATTAGTTGCAGCATCGACTGTTTGCCAATGATATTTGATACTTTTTCCAGTCTCTTGTAAAAGTTTTGATAGAGCCCGCTGCTTTTGCAAATATGCTCGGTTTCAGACCTCAAAAAGTTTCAATTGGTCTTATTTGGGGACAGTTTGAAGGATTCTTATCCTTGTGCTGAATTCGACTCCGTTGGCTTTGGTACACAGGCTACCGTGCCTCTTCACGTAGTGCATTGATGCCAAATCTGGTCACATCAATATTCCCGAACATTAACATCAGCAGTCATCGTATCGGTTGTTACTAACGGTTTGAAAGCATTTCACACTATATTGCTTGCCAAACCATTGCTTTTTACTGAATTTTTGAGTCAAATCGGCATCATCAATAGTTTGATCAGCACAGACCGTGTAGAACTGGTCACCCGGAAGTTTTTTTTAATCAAATTTCACGTAGGATTCAACGTCCATAATTACGCATGCCGATTTTCCACACAGCAGTTTATCGTATAATTCACGGACCTCATGGCTTGACGCGATGCTGCATGTTTTTCACTTCGTTTTGGCTTCTTCTGCTTTGTGAAAGTCCTTGGTCCATTTCGTGTCTTTGCTCGGTCGACGTTACTCTTTGAAGTTCCCAGCTTTTTGATAAGGTCTCGAAAGGATGTACCTTTTTTTTACGGGCGAAAGATTACGTGATTTTCCGGTCCAGATTTTGGTTCTCAGGGCCCGATTTACGTTCCAGATTTTTTCATGACCTGAAAGAGGACTTCTATCGCATTACGCGTTACGAATTGCTCTGATGCTCTCACTTTCCATCTCCGCCAACTGACTTAGCGAACGTTGGGAGAAGTGTACCATTTGATGAATACTACAGTTTTATACCTTGCCGAAGGGTAAGGGATGTTCCTGGATTAGTGGGAAGCCGTTTACACCGATACTATCTATCTGAATACAAGTGTTAAGACGAACCAAAAAGCTCCTAGCATAACACATAGAGTTTCAGATAAATTCATGGGTAATTAATTATGAAAAGTTATAAGCCCAAAAATGCGTTTAAACATACACTGGCAGTAATCAATACAATCGTAGTGGTCGGGAAATTTAAGAACCAGATATTTGTCCAGCCTCAGTAATATTGTATACATGAATGGTTCAGATGCTTAAGTAGGAGCAAAACTAGTAAGTTCTAGTGTTATTTCCAATGAACAAATTTGATAAATGGCCTAAAGTATTCCAAGCAAACATTGTATATGCCGTTCTGGAATGCACATCATTAGCTTGAAAAGAAAATATTAAATGTGGTAACCTTGATCAGATATTGACCGGATTTTATCCTTTCTAGAATTAGGAAATTTTAACCTCCAGTATGTCCCATAAAAAATGCAAAAATCCAAATCTCAGTTTCAAATAAGTTTTTTTTCATAGAAAATCATAAAAAATCATAGGTGACGAGCAACGAGTCTCAGGAGGCTAAAAGTTACCCTAATAAATAAATTTAAAATATAGTACACTGAAGTTTTTTTTACGCGGTTTTTTCTACGCGGTCCACGTTAAAAAACCGCGTTATTTCAAAAAACGACGTAAAAAATTAAAGGAATATGGAACCGTAAGACTGCATTTCTCTAGCGCCTCATTTGGAAAAGATAACTTGCAGCGCCATCTCTGCGGCATGATTTGGAACAGATATGATAAAATCAAAAGACAACGAATGACATACTGAGAAACTTAGCCGAGGACGGCAAATCTTTAGCGCTTAGTTTAGAAAAGATAGACTGCAGTGCCATCTCTGCGGCATGATGTGGAACTAATATGATAATGTCAAAAAACGACGAATGACACACTGAGAAATTTTTCTAAAGACGAAAACTCTCGATAACTACTCTGGACTAACTAGAAATTAGAAGAAGAATTAGTATCTTCCATTTAATTCCAACTACCTTTGCTTATCTTCGACAGATACGCGTATTTCGTCTACAATGTGCAGACTTCTTCAGTGTCTCGTACTAATAACTCGACTCTGGACTGTTTTGCTCACACATTGAATTAACAACCTCTATCCATTTGTAGCAGATTCCCGGTGGCCAATGTTACTGGAACCATGTTTTCCACCAATATACATTTTAATGACAATATTCTTTCAATACGAATATGAAATATAATTTTTAATTCCTTAACTTTTTTTACGTCGTGTTTTAAAAACGCGGTTATTTTTACGTCGTTTTTTAAATAACGCGGTTTATGCGGCGTTTTTTTAATTACGTCGGTTTTACGCGGTGACATAACCGTCGTAAAAAAAATCAAGTCCCATAATAACTTTATTTAGGAGAGTCGTTTATTCAGCCTTTCACGATTACATTACTCATTATGTCCACCATTTTTCTCGATCACCTTCTCCAAACGGGGACGGAATCGAGAGCATACATTCTCAATGTATGAGTCAGTCATCGAGTTCCATGCCTTTCCAATGGAAGCTTTCAGGACGCCAACACTGGAGTGAGATCGTTCACAGGCCTTAGCCTGAACATATGCCCATTTTGAGTAATCCAATGGATTCAAGTCCGGGCTGCTAGGAGGCCAAAGTGTCCTTTCGGCCACAAATTCCATCTTTTAATTTCAGCCACGCCTGAGTCCTTTGTGAGGTATGACACGGTGCTCTGTTCTGTGGGAAAATGACGTGTTGGCATGCTCCAACGTTGGCTTTCATCCATGGCAGAACGTGGCTCCTTCAAATATGATGCATGTAAGCCTCGGTATTTAATTATAATCCAGCTTTGATAAATACTGGTGGCATTTTCAAGCCATTGGAAGCAACTGTCACGAAAACCCATGACTCCGGCCGGATGTTTTATTGTAAACTTGAATTTCACGTTCTCTGGAACATCCTCAATCTTCTTCGGCGAAATAAACCAATCTGTACGTGTGTTAGATACGGGATCGATGGTGAACATTTTTCTCATCGGAGACTACGATGATGGTATGCTTCTTTTAAAATCAGATATCAAACGTTTCGAGTGCACCAGCCGTAGTTGTTTGATTCGGTCCGTTACAAGGTGGCGCTTTACTCTTGCTCTGGACGAACATTTCAAGTCATCTTCGACCAACCGTTGCATGGTAGTTTTTGAAATATCGGCTTCCTTAGCCAATTTCCGGATCGATCTGATTTCGCCTCACTTTGTCTCTCACTGATCTGATGACCTTCGGTGTGCGAGCGCACCGTGGACGGCCACTTCCCGGCTTCCGTGGACGTGGTCCATCAAGAAGTGAACGTTGGATACGGTAAACGGTAGCCAGGTGGCATCCCACAATCGTTGCAACTTGTTTTACGGGCTTTTTACGGGCTTTTGGGCGGCAGCAATCTAGAATCACAACCTCCTTTGCGTACATTTTTCTCAACTTTGTTACTCGCGAACTACTGTTTTGTTTACGTCGTCTCAGAGTATACAGTCAGATGATTCACATACGCATTAAAACAGTTAAAATAATATTTAAAGCTACCCAAAACTAAGTATTGAAAACCTGCGCATTTTTTATGGGACATACTGTAGACACAATATATATGTTTATATTATATTTATACCTAATTGAAATTTTATGGTCACACAAATGCTTTGGTGGTGAAACCTTGGTCCAGTAACATTGGCCACCGGGAATTTGGGGTACAAAGGCAAGGAGGTTTTAAATAACGATTTGTGATCAGAATGGGTCGTCCTTTAGCTCAGTCCGTGGAAGGTGCGGTTACGAAGCAATACCATGCTGGAGATTACTGGGTTCGATTCCCGGTTTGGTCTAAGAATGTTTGGCTAGGTAAAATTTCTTGACTCTGAGAGCATGGAGTATGAATGTACTTTCCACACAATCACACTAACGCAAAAATGGTGCCTGGCATTGACAGTTCTTAATTAACAACTGTGGAAGTGCACTGATAACACTAAGTTGACAGCAAGCAATTAGCTTGAAACGCTAAGAGAGAAAGATGAAGTGTGAACAGAATTGCATACAAATCATTCCAGACTAGTTGTAGAAAGAGGCTACCACAAAAGATCAACACAGTGGACGCAGTGGTTCTACGCCCCAACAAAAAATTGTTGTGGGAGTTACCGTCTTGAGCAAAAGGTTCTCAGTATGTTATTTGTAGTCTTTTCATATTATCAGTTATTGGATTCCAGAACTTCCTGCAGAGATATGGCACATCCAAATGAAACGGGATAGAGAGTTGCCGTCTTCCACAAAGTTTCTCAATTGCGTCATTTGTTGCTCCTTTTGACATAATCGTATTGGTTCCAGATTATGCCACTAAGACCCCAAGTAACATTGCCAAAACCATCCAGGTTCAATAAGTTTTTATAAAGGTTTTTGAACGCCACTGAAAATCAATTTGGCTTTATTATGATACCAAGAGGTGCTAAAAGGTTTTGTGTTTTAGTCAGGTTCGTGAGAAACTACACAACTTCTTTACAACGGTCTTGAAACCTTGTCTTCTAAAATTCCTGTTTATTTTGACTTTATGAACTCGTAAAATGCTGTTTTGAAATGCCGTTTAAGACTCATTTATATAATCTTATTATGGTCAGTTGAAAAAACATTTTAAAACCATGCTGCCGCCAGTAAATGCAACAAGCGGCAAATTGGCATTGAAGGAAGTCACCAAATGACCAAATAGTTTTATAGGAGCAATTGCGAAGATATAATGGCTTCTTGGTAAAACTGGGATTTTTGCCAATCGCCATATTGAAATAAAAGAAATAATTGAAATTTGGAAAAATGTATACACCAAATATTAAATGTTATGCAAATGAGCTGCAGATCGAAGACCTATTTCAGGATTTTTTTGTGTTAACCTGATTGATTTCCATCTATTTTCATGAAATTCATGATTATTTTTTGGATATATTTGTTCTTTAATTTCCGAGGTGCATTTATTTTCGGCTCTTGTCGTGCCAATATTCACAATAAATCTAAATGCGGTTATGATTTGGAGCATAATACGCTATATAAAACTCAATTTGTTTTAGATATTTTGCTATCAAACCAAATTTCCCGAAACACTAGAACTGTTTTCATAGATACTATTCACTGTTAAATGAATCAGAAGAGCAGAGAATCGAACAAACCTGACCAACAAAAACCAACCACGATATCAACGTGAAGTTTGACAGCTGTGGCCATTTGACCCTATGCTGGTTTTGATGGCAGCCAATAGGTTTTATGAAGGTTCTCAAGTGGATAACATCTGTCACTAGAACAATTTCCAAAACATGTTTGGTCTTATAAAGGTTTTATTAATTTGTTTTCACAACCATCTATAAAGTAGGCCACTTTGTTCTCATTTCTGTTTTAAAGATGCATGGAGGACCTCCATGGTTGGTGGACAAAACAGATTTGAATGTAGTTTTATCAATAAAGCCAGGAGAAGTGCTATACGGCTGGAATAAAACTTAAACTGTTACTTGGGATGGCGCTGTAGTCTTTTAATGCCAAATGAAGCGCTAGCGAGGCAAAGTTTCTTTTGTCTTGTCTTGTCTTGTCTTGGGCAAAGTTTTTCAGTATGTCATTTGTCGACTTTTGACATTATCATATCAGTTCCAGATATGGCCGGAGAGATGGCGCTGCTGTCTATCTTTACTAAATAAAGCTCTAAAGAGTTGTCGTTTTCGACAAAGTTTGTCAGTATGTGATTTGTCATCTTGTGAGATTGTCACATTAGTTCCAGATCTTTCCGCGAAGATGACGGATTTGCACAGATAGGCTGCAATGCCAACTCTGCGGTACGATCAGTACTAATGTGGTTTGAAAATTGATAAAGACGGTAACCCTTTCGAGCCTCATTTGGCAAATATAGACTGCAGCGCCATCTATGCAGCACGGTTTGGAACTAATATGAT